>PVJI01005651.1:0-94273 GCA_004026765.1 Micronycteris hirsuta
ATCACAGAAATGGAGATCACATGGAAGGTTATCAGTGGGGGAGTGGGAGAGGGAGAGAGGGGGGAAGGTACAGAGAATGAGTAGCATAAATAGTAGGTAGAAAATAGACAGGGGGAGGTTAAGACTAGTATAGGAATGTAGAAGCCAAAGAATTTAATATGTGTGACCCACTGACATGAACTAAAGAGGGGGAATGTAGGTGGGGAGGGATTTGCAGGGTGGAGGGGAATAAAGGGGGGGAAATGGGACAACTGTAATAACATAATCAATAAAATATATTAAAAAAAAAGCAAAAAGTTAAATAAAATGGTTCATAAACTTTAAAAAAGATCTTTTTACTTTGAAGTAATAACAGATTTACAGAAAAGTTATAAAAACTATAAATATATTCTTCACCCAGCTTTCCTTAATATTAAAATTTTGCATAACCACATTGTAGTTGTCAGAACCAAGAAATTAACCTGGGTAAAATACTGTTAACTAAATAACAGACTTCATTCAGATTTTGCTAGTTTTTCTGCCATTGAATCTCTGTTCTTGGATTCAGTCCAGGGTCCTAAATCACATTTAATTGTGTCATTTTATTCTCTTTCAATCTGTGACAGTTTCTTAGTTTTTCCTTGTCCTCCATAACTGTTGATACTTTTGAAGAATACGAGTCAGGTATTTGTAGATATCCCTCAGTTTTGGTTGTCCTCTGTGTTGTCATGATTAGGTTGAGATGAGGCATTTTTGGAAGAATACCCCAAGTTACAGTCCCTTCTCAGTGTGTCATATTGGGCTACATAGTATCGATACATCTTATTTTTGGTAATGTTAACCTTAATCATTTGGATAAGGTATTGGATAAGATTTTTGCACTATAAAGTTGTTGTTTTTTCCTTTGTTATTAAAAATATCTTCGAGATACTTGGATACTAGGCACATATTGTTTCTTTTCAACTAGGCTTTCACAGCTTTTTGCATATTCTCTTCCTTCCTACTCAGCTTTAAGGGCCAGTTCCAATCTTACCTCTTCTAGGATACCTTTCCCCATTTCCCCAAACACATCCTTTGTCTCTCATTGTACTGTGTACTGTATTCTATGAAAACATCGTTGTATTTATTTGACTACTTACATTTACAAACTTCTTAATGAGAGCAACATCTCTTAGTCATTTTTATATTTCAAAAGCCTGTCACAGTGCCTGGCATACAGTAAATGCCTACTTTATATCAGATAAATGAGGTCAACATATGCAAGTTCCCACAACTGTGAAACTGGCAGAAAATGAATGTCAGAAGATGCTTAGTCGTTACTCATAGTGTTTGTGAAGATACTTAGCACATTGTGTTTCCCAGTGTGTTAATTTCTCTTACTGGAACACAGTATAAATCTTTAGTGAGCTATTAAAAGCCATTTATAACATGCTTCCATCTCTGTCCCTATGTTCATGTTTTTGTCATTTCTCTTTTTTCAAATTATGTTCCCTAACCTAACAAGATTCTGCTGTGTAGTTCTGGTTGCTCCTCAGCCTCTCCTTTGGATGGGAATCACTGCGCTAGTGAAGCCACTGTGACTGATAAAAGCATGTCTCTACTTTAAGTAGAAATAAGCAGAATCACTGCTGTACAAATCCTGTTTTCTAATTTTTCGGACACTGATGACTGCCTTGAACTTTTGAGACAATTAAATTTCTCTTTTTCTGGAGCACTTATTTTTCATAATTTTCTTTTGTACTTAGCACATTTTACTTTAGTTGTGTATATCTGTTAACTACTGGTATTTTAAGAACAAAACCAAAAATGTGTTACTAGCCTTTGAAGCCCCTGTACTCAGACTGAAATGGTTCTTGATTTGAATGAGTGGAATGATAATGGGTTACTTACAAGAGCTCTGTGTTGTATAGGATATAGGGATGTTTCGAATAGACATTTTAGAAGGGTGGGGACCACCACCGGCAAGGGAAACAGAGAGCAGAGTTACTAATAGTAGCCAGCTACTTGCACAGATTGAGCACTTCTTATATCTGGGCACTTTACATGGATTATTAACACATTTAACCATCACAATTTCATGAGGTAGGTGCAATAATTTTCCATCTTGAACAGACGTAGAAACTGAGGAACAGAAGGGTTAGATATCCCTGACTGGTGTGGTCAGTTGGTTGGGCATTGCCCACAAAGCAAAAGGTCGCCTATTTGATTCCCAGTCAGGGCACCTGCCTGGATCGCGGATTCGGTCCCCTGTCGAGGTGTGTGCAACTGCTCAAGATATTTCTTTTTCACTTCGATTGTCCTCTCCCTCTCTTCCTTCCTCCCTTTCCCTCTCTCTAAAAATAAATAAAATGTTTTATTTTAAAAAGAGAGAGAAAGACCCTAACTGGTATGGCTCAGTGGATTGAGCACTGGCCTGCAGGCCTAAGGGTCGCTGGTTCAATTCCCAGTTGGAACACATGCCTGGGTTGCAGGCCGAGGTCATTCCCAGTGAGGGGCACGTAAGAAGCAAACATACATTGATGATTCTCTCCCTCTCTTTCTCCCTCCCTTCCCCTCTGTCTAAAAATAAATAAAATATTTAAAAAAAGAAAGAAAGGTTAAGTAATTTGTCCAAGGTCATATAGTGTGAGGCTATAGAACTCAGGCTGGTCCCTATTGTGCTTTCCTGCCTTCCAGTGAATGTAGAGAACTGGAAACAAAATGGCCCAGTCAGAGCAAGATGAGGACTAAGTGTACTCTGAAGAAAGGACTGATCTCTAATGATATCCTCTCTGAAAAGTCCAAGATTTATGATAATGGCCAGGGACATTACTTCTTTAAATGTTCATAGGTGCCACCTGGGGATCTTGTTGAAATGCAGATTTTAATTTTGTAGGTGTGGAGTGGGGCCTGAGATTCTGCATTTCTAGCAAGCTCCCAAAGAGTAACAGTGCTGCTTCATTGTGGATTCCATTTTGAATGGCAAGGATTTGGAAGGTGTCACTGCCAAAGATATTTTATATGGGACTCTGTTAGGTTCTCATGTAGAAATTCTAAGAGGTTCTATGTCCTTAATTGGATATGAACTTGCCATGGTATAGAGTAGCAGTTGTCAACCCTTTTCATCTCATGGCACATACAAACTAATTACTAAAATTATGCAGCACACCGAAAAAATATATTTTTTTGCCAATCTGACCAAAAAAAAGGTAGGTATAATTTTGATTGATTTACAAAAAATAAATAAATAAATAAGTAAGTTACCTACCTTTTTTGCTCCAAAGTGACTTTTTAAAACATCAGGGGCCTGTACTTGTATATAAGGGTTTCTGGTGCCAAGAATTAACCAATCAGATACAACCTTATAATGCAACATGATCAATAAGATGCAACCCTGTTTATTATATGACCTATATATTTATGGTTCAAGACAGGGCATTCACACAGGACAGTATTGTCGTGGTTGTCATTTTTTAATTTGACAGTGTAAGGGAAAAGAGGTCAGTGTCCCTAACTGAATAGTCAGGTGTTGCATGTTTCAGAAATTCTTGTGGCATCCAGTTGAAAATTGCTAGTGTAGAGATACTGATACTCTAGGCACCAGTTCTTTATCCTGGTTCCATATTAGATTCTCCTGAGTAGCTGTAAAAACTACTAATGCTCAGACTGTAATCCAGACCAGTAGGAATATCTGGTGAGTGGGCCTTTATATTTTAAATAATTAGCAAGTGATTAGAATTCTTAGCCAAGGTTAAGAACCACTATAAGCAAACTAATTAATTTATTAATCTCTTTTAGAACCTAGGGAGCTCCTTTTCATGTTAACCAATTCTGTTGTGTATTGAGAGATACATACTGTGTTATGAAAGTTTCTGTGCAGTGAAAACACCCTAAAATTACCATAAAGACATGATTAAATGTTAAGTAAACGAGAGTTATCATCACCTTAGTGTCTTGATTAAGACTTGTGCTATTGGTATGCTAGCGTTCATCTTTTAAGAATTAAAAATAAAAATCCTGAGGTTGGTTTTTTTGTTGTTGTGGTTTTTTGGGTTTGTTTTTTTTGTTTGTTTGGTTGGTTTGGTTTTTTTTTGGCAAGAGTGTTCCTGTGAATTCTCATTGTGCTTTCTTAACCCGATTTCTTTCTCTTTCAACAGGGATTTTTTGCCAGGTGGTAGGAGAGATTATACAGTTCAGGTTCAGCTGAGGTAAGTTTGAAATTTTCTTTTGCTTTAATAACGCTTGCTAATAACTCTGTGCATAGAGTCAGGAATTTGTAAATACATAGACATGTTTGAGTACGCTATTTAAGAATGCTTTCTTTTTGCTTTCTTTTTTCTTCTTTAATGCAGACTTTGCTTGGCAGAGACCAGTTGCCCTCAAGAGGATAACTATCCCAATAGTCTGTGTATAAAAGTAAATGGGAAGCTTTTTCCTTTGCCTGTAAGTTGCTTTTTATTCACCAGGAGGTGGGGCAGGGTAGGTAAAGACTGATTGTGAGGAAATGAATTATTGGTTAGATGATGGGTACATGAGAGCTCATTACACTTTTCTCTCCTTTTGTATATGTTTGAAATTTTCAGTAGTAAAAAGATAAAAGACATCTTTGAGGCAGTTGGGAAATTAGAATATGATGTGGATCCTGTCCTGCAGAATCTGTAGGTTGAGGCCGATTTATAAACAAATGCACACGGACTACAGAAGTCCTGTGGAGAAAAAGGGCCAGCATGGCCGCTCTCTAAGTGAGAGAGAGGGCCCAGAAGAGGGCCAGAGAGAGTGGGCCCTTCCTGGACAGCTTTTATTGCTTTTCTGGGCACATTACATTCAGGGTGGGTGGTTTTCATTACTATGCACAGGTCCTTGTTGACTATGCATAGGTTAACTGTAGGTGATTACCTTTTACAGATAACAAAGGAAAGAATGTTGCTAATTACTTCAGAAAGAAGGATGTTACAGATCCAGGGGAAAAGTGGTTGAACTGGTTACACTCCATACTTGAGAGGTTTAACACAGACTTTTAGGAAATTACTTTAGAGATGTGCAATAAACATTTGCTACCTCAATCTAGGGTGAGAGAGTTTTAGCAAAAACTCTCAAAAGAACTCTTTAGCAAGTTTTAGGCCCCATAGCGTCCTAGGTATAATGGAGGTCTGATTTCCCCACGGGAAAACCTGTCTGCAGACGTGGGGCCTGCTTGCTGAATCTTGCGTCCCACTGAGTTTTTGGAGTGAGAGTTGAGCTACAATTCCCACAATATGCGGAATGGTTCTCTACAGGAATATAAGCTTTAAATTAGAAAATTTTTTAAAATTATGGTTACCTAATTTTGTAAGGTTGTGATATTTTTTAGAGGTCTTAATAAAGACGCCATAAAGGTATCTCTGGATCAAATGGCATGTCTAGAATTTGCATTTAAATACTCAGGGGTAAAACCAAAAGTTGTATAATGTATGAGGTGTATATTTTGGTGTGAGCTGATGGTGGGGCAGAAGTGACCAAAGCACAATTAGCAGCATGTTAATTATTGAAGCTAGGTGGTGAGTACTTAATGTTCTCTCTACTTTTGTATATGAAAAGTTTTAATTAAAGTAAAAAAGTAAATCTGTATTGGTAGTATTAAAGTAGCAGTGGTAACTTTTGTCAGAAGTACAAGTAAGGTGGGATGTGGACTGGATTTTTGGGGTGAGGGTGGGTACTTTTCTGAACTTGTGAAATCTTTGATAACTTTTTTAAAAAGTCATTTTCCTCTTTTGGATTGGTGACCTTTGGACGAGACTCTGAGTCTCGTCCAGTATAAAATAAAAATAAATAAAAATAATAAAATTTATTTCCAGTATAAAATAAAAATAATCAGTGTAACTGAAATTAGACAAGACCCTATATCTGTTTTGGAGCAAATATTTAATTGCCTACAGAGAATTAAATTTAATTTCTTTCTCACTGTTGTAGGGCTATGCGCCACCACCCAAAAACGGGATTGAACAGAAGCGCCCTGGACGCCCTTTGAATATTACGTCTTTAGTCAGGTTGTCTTCAGCTGTGCCAAATCAGATTTCCATTTCCTGGGCCTCAGAAATTGGAAAGGTAAAGGTTCTGTACTCTGGGCAGCATGAAAGTGATCCCACTAGGAGTTGATTTAGTTTTGTTTTTTCTTAGGCTACTAGCTCCAGCTTGCTTGGTTTTCTGACTGTAATTTCTAAAAAGCAGTAATTTCCAATTTAGGGGTGGAGGTGTGGAGATTCTTAAGGTTAAAAATTTTAAGGTTTCCTGAGTATTATCTCTTGACTTTGCTGGGATATAAGTATAATTAAAGTATTTCTTAAGGTAATGAATGATTTAATTGTAATTGTGTTTAAAAAGCATGTTAAGAAACTGGAAACTTGGGGTGATGTTATGTATTTATGAGTAGGAAAAAGAAGCTTTATTTAGCTTTGGGGAAAATAGTTAAATCATGTTGTGATGAGAAATAATCTGTTCCAACATTTATATAAATAGTGGATACCTTAGATAACATGTGGGCATCTCATGAAAACATTTTACTTAGAATCATATCATTTCCTCTAACCTTTTGGTTGATGAACTGGTTTTCTGCTGATTCTTGGTCTTAAAGTGCATTATCTCAGCTATGAGGTACTGATTAGTACAACAAAGGATTTTCATATTAGAACTGCTTGTTCATATGCTGGGGGAGGGAGGTATAAGGGGACTAAATGGCAATGGAAAAAATATAATAAAGATTATATAAAAAAACAAAAAAAAGAACCAAAGGAAAAAAAGAGCTACTTGTTTATATAACTGAAATAATAGAATGACAAAAAATTTCAGTTAATTTCTGAACATAAACTTTAGTGTTGCTATTTTATAAGAGAAAAAAGATAGTATTTTTCATTTCATGGATAGAGAAGTTGAGTCACACGTTCGTAGCAAGAAATTTTTGGTTTTATAAGCAAGGTGAAATACAGAGCTTAGACATAAAGAACAGTATTTCTGTATGGACCATACAGATATTATTATCCCTTTAATGATCTTTTGAGCTCTCATTTCTGAATTTTTACTATAACTTAACTGTCATAGGGCACTGATTTCTATTATTCATTTGTGTGAACTGAATGTGCAGTGGTAAAGGATTCAGAAAATCTTGGTTTAGTGCCGATTTGGTCATTGTTTGATTTTGGCAAAGTTGCTTATGTCCACGAGGCCTACTTAGTATAAAGAATGAGTAAAATCTTGAGACTGGGTTTTGTATACAAATGTAAGGGACACTAAATGAACAAGGATTAATGCTTTAAAGCTTAGTGAGAGGATTTTTTTGAAAATGGTACGGTATATTTTTTTGAAATGATTATTAAGTTTCTGATTTTTAAGTAAATAATTGTAGACATTGAAGACCTGGTAGCTTTTTTTCTCTTTGCCACATAATGGGATTAGTATTTTTCCTTGTAATTAATTAATTGACTTAAATTTGCACACTAATTTGCATATTCAGATATTTTGAAAAACTATGTCAGGACATTTAAAATAATTGGTTTGGCAACTACTAAAAGTATTTTATTGTAGGGTTAAAACTTTTTGTTTTAATTTACTGATTTTAGAGAGAGGGCAGAAGTGGCAAGGGGGAAAGAGAGAGAGAGATACAGACAGAGACATCGATTTGTTATTCCACTTTTTTATATGTTCATTGGTTGGTTTTTGTATGTGCCCTGACCAGGGATCGAACCTGCAACCTTGATGTATATGGATGATGATCTAACCAACTGGGCTACCTGGCCAGGAGCTGCTTATTGTAGAATTGATTTAATTTGTATATTTAATGAAATGGTAAAATTTTAGCATTTTGGTATAAAATTATATTTCACCCCTTTATAGCTCTATAAATAGCTAATGAAGGTTCCTTTGTGCCAGATCTAAGAGGTTTGGGACTGGATGCTTGTGTTCCAGCCTTGTTTTTTTTTTGTTTTTTATCATTTCTTCGTGTGTCTTACATACTGCAGTAGGTGCCTCTTTCCTAGTAAAATGCCCAATAAACAGGAGTTAATTTGTCAGAGTTTCTCTCAGAAGAAAGTTGATTTGGGGTTTATTTAAGTGATTGTTTAAGGCCATGAAGCAAGTGGTCTCTTATGCCAGAATCAGAACTCTGGATTCGAAGTGTTCATTCAGACCACTGATGTTGAACTTTCTGCAGTGGAACCCATTTTTCAGTGAAAATATTGTGAAAGCTCATCACATAAAAACAGAACAGTTTAATCAGAAGTCGGCATGGAAGGGTAGGTATATTCTCATTCATACTACGATGGTCCCTAAGATACCAGTTTTGCCAAATTAGAAACAGTTTGAAAGCTACTGATCTATGTTATCTTTCACACGGATGTTTTAAAGTAATAAGTGAGTGAGAAATACCTTTAATATGATTGAGCTATCTTTCCTAAAGGAGCTGAGTTGATTTTGTTCCCTTAGCAGTCATTGACCTTCCTGTGGAACTTATTTTGAATGTTATTTTTCGAAACCAGAGGTTCTTAGACAAGTATTTTATGTAAATAGACTATTATCTCTTGTCTTTAATACAGATTATCTTTCTTTGTAGAATTACTCCATGTCCGTATATCTTGTACGACAGCTCACATCAGCCATGTTATTACAGAGATTAAAAATGAAAGGTATTAGAAACCCTGATCATTCCAGAGCACTAAGTAAGTAATGTTTGTAAGACTGAGCATATGAGATGCTTTAATGGAAAAAAAGCCTCACATATATATATCAATATAGGAATAATTTAGGAGTAATTATTAGAAACCAAAAATGAATATTGAATTAAAAATTCTCTTAAGAACACAGCCATATGCATTGGAAAAATCCTTCTCTTAGAAACTGTTCCCAAGAGGATCAATTTCAAATCCCAACTAGTCTGATTTGGGGCTTTCTCATGAAAACTTCCTTAAATAAACATCAGGTTTATGGTAGTTTGGAGTTTTGATGTGTACATTGGCTTGAGAATAGGAATACAAGTTTTCAAAACCTCCAATGTTTAATAGAATGTACATTAAAAAATTCTAAACAATAAAAAGCTTTTTTTTTTTTGCTAAAGAAAGATTGATGTCCACTACCAACAATATTTGCCTTCTGAGACATTTTATTTTGTTCTTTCTTTTATAATGTACAATAATAGGTAGAGAAAAAAGCCTAACCCAAACTGTAAATAATTCAGTTCAGTAACTAAATTTAATTGAACAAGACATTTTTCTGAAAAAGAGAATGTTTTTCCTCCTCTTACCTCCAATACCACTGAATGAACCAGAAAGGGGAAAAGGTTGAAAAGGGAGCCAAGTAGGGCTTTTGAAATGGTATTTTGTTTCTTTTAACTCAGACCATTTCTAATCTCCTCAGACAGCACAATATTGATCTTGCCTAGACCTGGAAGCTCTGGAAGTTAAGAAAGTTCTTTCCTACTTTTTCTTGCCCCATTCCCGTTCCACTGTCTCCAGTTCCGGTCCCATTTTCCATACAGTGGTTTTGAGAATTAGGCATCTGAAGCCGATGCATATATTTATTAACTTCTATATGCAGTAACTTGTATACATTATCTGGTGAATGAAACTGCAGGCATATTACCACATCCATATTATTTTTTAGTTGTCAAAGGAAGTATAAGACTATTTTATCTTTCTGTTTACAAGTTTATTAATTGTTGGAATCAACCAATACTCCCTAATAAAAACTGTTGTGAATGTGTGTTAAAACAACATTGACGCTTAGAGCAACTGCTGCTTTCCAAGTTCTTTTCCTAATTGTTTTTTTTTTTTTTAATCTTAAATAGCTTTCTGTTTTGAAACTCTTCTTACCTGCAATTTTATTTTAAAATTTCAATTAAACATGTGATACAGAGTTTGTAAGTTTGGAATTCCTTAACCTAATACTGGGAATATGATTGTGTTTTCAATACATTAATACTTAACATTTTGTTTATTTTATTTTTGTAGTTTGTTGATCTATTCAAAGTGTTTGAGAAACTTTAAGATGATAAATATTTCTATAATGCTGTTTTGCATGTCACAATTAACTTTAAAAATGTTTATTATTATTTTTCCTTCTTTTTAAAGTTAAAGAAAAACTTACTGCAGATCCTGATAGTGAAATTGCTACAACTAGCCTTCGGGTATCCTTGATGTGCCCTGTAAGTAAAGCAACAAAACATTCTGGGATGTTTTACTTTTTATAACTTAATACTTTTCCTCTAAAAGAAAGTGTGATAATGACTTGGATAGAATTCTTAAATTTTGTCATTTTTCCACTGAGGAATCTTCATGATTAAGCATTATAATTCCAAAGAAAGGCAGTGACTAAACAAGAAAAGTCCTGAAAGGATATTACTGGGTTGGCCAAAAAGTTTGTTTTTTTCCCCATGAGATGGGTCTAGTAGTGCTTAGTTGTCTTTAACGTCATGTGAAACAGCTTTGTTAGGTTGTATTGTGACAGCTGTCATATCGGTGTGCATTTCTTTAAAACTTAATCAAAATTGGTGAACTTTTGTGTAGCCACTTAATATTGAAGGTAGAAGAAAATATGCAACTTTTTGGCATATATATTATGCTTTATTTTTTCAACAAAGGTAAAAACACAACTGAAACACAAAGATTTGTGCAATGTATGGAGAAGGTGCTGTGACTGATCAAATGTGTCAAAAGTGGTTTGTGAAGTTTTATGCTGGAGATTTCTCACTGGACAATACTTCATGGTTGGGTAGACCAGTTGAAGTTGATAGCGATCAAATCGAGACATTGAGAACAGTCAACATTATACCATGTGGGAGATAATTGACATACTCCAGATATCTAAATCAATAAAGTTATTAGTGAAAATGAAAAATGTGTCTTTTATGGAAAAAACTAAACAGACTTCTTGGCTAACCCAGTAATATTAAAGAGGGAAGAGAGCTTTAGGTTCAGAATAATCTGTTATAGTTAATGCTGTAGATAAACTACAGCTAATAATAAGCATATAGAGAAAGTTGTTCTTTTATCAAAATAAAATTGCTAGGACCTAGTAAAATGCTAATTAATGGTTCTGCTTTAATTGAGGTAGAATGTTTGAGTGTGTGAGATGTCTTTTTTTTTTTTAAGATTTTATTAATTTATTTTTAGAGAGCAGGGAAGGGAGGGAGAAAGAGAGGAAGAGAAACATTGATGTGTGAAAGAAAAGTTGATTGGTTGCCTGGGGACCAGGCCCACAACCGAGGCAAGTGTCCTGACCAGAAATTGGACCAGCAGCAATCTTTTGGTTTTCAGGACTACACCCAACCCAGTGAGCCACACCAGTCAGAGCAAGAGATGCCTTAATTTCTTTTTAATGTACTTCTAAATTGCACGGTAATTTTTATTTTATATCTCCCAACATAGAGACTGGGGGAGAATTGGTCAGCAACTTAGGTCCTCTTGTGTGCTTCGTACTGAGCTAATTGTGGGAGAAAATACTGAAGACTTGATGAAAAGTTTTTAGAAAGTTAGTAGTCTAGTTTGAGAGAGAAAACCAACTCATGAAAAAGCAGAGGACTGTACTTACCACATATAGTTCTGCTGTTGGAGTACAAGGGGAGAGATGGGAAAGGTCGGGAATAGTGGATGAAGGCTTCTTTAAAATCAGTACTGTTGGAGGGGACCTTCCCATATGAAAGGGACTTTATTTGGAATCAAGAATTTATAATGTTGTGTAGGGGGCATTTGGTGACTAGTCACCATTGTGAGAAATAAGCAGGGTGGGGCAAAAGTAGGTTTATAGTTGTGTGAGTTTGCGAAACACAGAGTTTATTCTTGTATGATTACTGTATCATTTTCTATACAAACAACTGTAAACCTACTTTTGCCCCACCCTGTATATTTTTTTAAATGGAGAAAGAACTGTTTCAGAGAAAGGAATAATTTGTCAAGTTCCTATTAGATGTTCCTTGTTTAACTGCCTTAGCAAAACCTGTGTGGGAGTTGTTTTCAGTTTGCAGGTAAGGAAACGGAGACTGAAAGCTTCGGTAACCCAGGTCACGCGGTAGTAGCTAGGAGAACAAGGATAAACATGTTGATCTTCTGGCATCATTCTAGTTCTTTTAACACTAGACTGTATTGCCCCATTGGGCTAACATAAAAACACCCTGAGTACATGTCCACCGCTCTACCACCCTGGAAAGCAATGTTTGTATGTATCTTTCTTCTGAAGCTTTTTAAAAAAATCATTAACTTAAATAACTTACCTTTATTGAAAAGGGATAGAATTACATGAAATTGGGATTGCTTAGAAATTACAAACCTATAGTTGCAAAGCCGAGAGAGAAGAAGGTCTGTAGTTCCAGCAAGGGAGGACATTACTGCCCTGAGGTGGGGGCAGAGGCCATATGGGCGTGTGTTCGGACCCAGGACCTTCTCTACTCTTTAGCTTCGTGCAAACCTTGAAGCTTACATTCTGATCCATCATATCATTTCCTTCTTATCAGTTATGATATCTTCATATGGTGGTAGCTTTTATTGTACTGATATATGTGGAACAAACACCAAGTTATGTGACAGAAGGTTCAAAATTGTGTGTGTTGCACGCTGCCATCTGTGTGAAAATGTCTTTTAGAACACAGACTTGGTTAGGCATTGAACATCTATGGAAGATATGGAAGAGATGGATCACAGTTGTTCTCTTTTCTAAATAGGGGAACAGGTGAGAAAGACATGTTTTCATTGTATATGGATCTCTTCCTACCTGTGAATTTACATGTTACCTATTTTCAAAAAATGAAATGATCTTTTAAAAATTATAGGGCAACCAGTGAATACTAATAAAATATACAACAGTCTTGATGGAGATAAATTCTGGTTTGAATTTTTTTGTTTGTTTGTTTCATTTTGATCTTCTTGTAAGACTTCTTCAGACTTTTTTGACTGACTCTTCCCTTTGAGGTTTTGTCCTCCTTTCTGAAATGGCTGTGCTTGTGTTCTTTCCTGCTTGTAGTTAGGGAAAATGAGGCTGACAATCCCGTGCCGAGCAGTGACTTGTACACATCTGCAGTGTTTTGATGCTGCTCTTTATCTGCAAATGAATGAGAAGAAGCCCACCTGGATTTGTCCTGTATGTGACAAGAAAGCTGCCTATGAAAGTCTAATTTTAGATGGGTAAGTATGTGCCAACATAAATATTAGCTTCGTCTCCATTCATTACAGCCTCATATAAAATCTCCTGCAGCATAAAGTCCAGATGTTTGTGTTTTCTGCTTTATACTTAATTATATTCAACCTTATTTTTAAACTGTGGTTAGTGGAACTTTTATCTTTATGATTTCTGTTGGGGGAAAGAGGGAGAGTAGTTTCTTTTTCTTTTTGCTTCCCAAAATCATATTTCATAGCTTGTACAAAAGAGGGAATGGTCTACTTTATGATGTCATTTTGCTTACTTAGAACTTTGTGAAGAGCAACTAGGGTTTCTGCAAAAATGCAGACAGAGCAGGTGATAGCATAGATAGAATTGTGTTACATAGCTGGTGAGTTCAAAACTGGGATTCACACCCAGGTTTTTCTGACTCTGGAGTCCAAACACTTAAGCATTATCTTTAATATCATACCGCATGTCTCAGAATTAAGAGGAATGATATAAATAATTATTAATAAGTGAGATACCCGTTTTTGAATATACTTTATTAAAAATTTCATGTATTATATAGGTACTAAAAGTGTAAGATTTAGGAAATACAGTTAATGAAAAGATTAAAATCATGAGCATCCCATCCTATGGTGATGATTTCTGTTATTGAAGTATTAAAAAGATTGGCCCTGGCTGGTGTTGCTCAGTGGATTGAGCGCGGGCTGGGAACCAAAAGGTCCTGGTTCGATTCCCAGTCAGGGCACATGCCTGGGTTGCGGACCAGGTCCCCAGTGAGGGCCATGTGAGAGGCAACCACACATTGCTGTTTCTCTCCCTCTCTGTCTCCCTCCCTTCCCCTCTCTCTAAAAATAAATAAATAAATTCTTTAAAAAAAAAAAAAGATTGAAATCATACTTTATATAATGACTTGTATGTGCTTATGATTTTCACTCAGTATAGAGTGAAATATATCCTAGATCTTTAAAAGATACTTGTACAACAATTTTGTTTACATTTTAAGAGAGTATTACAGTAAGAAGAATGAAGCGGTGAAGAGTGAGTGAGTCTTTCACTTTTCTCAATATAAACTTTACTGGATTTTTACTTTTTAAATCTTTTTAACTTATTTTGAAATGATTTCGAACTTACAGGGAAGTTGCACAAAGAGTGTCCTGTGTAACTTTGACTGAGGCGGTCAATTGTTAACATTCTGCCATTTTGTTTTATCACGTTCCCTCTTAATAGTTGGGGTCTGTCCAGAAGGTATCCAGCCATGTAATATGAAAAAGAGACATTTATTGATGAAAATAAGATACAAGAAACACTGTATATAACTTGTATGCTGAGTTATTTTAAATTTATTGAGACATACCTCTGTTCCTTCTTTCATTCTGCACCCCATGATCCTTTTTCCTTGATAATAAGCTTATAGATTTTTCTATAATAACATTTTTGTTTGCTTAAGTATATTTTGTGTGTTGTGTTCAGGGTTGCCCTTTACTGCCAGTCTCAGTTAGGAGGCTCCTGGTGTCTATTTCTGTTCAGCCACTAATTTTTTAGATGACTCAGTAAGTCACTTCACTTTTTTATTGCCCATTAAAGATCTAAAATCTAAGAGGAAGGGAGTATAATACTTGTCCTAAAGTCTGAAGTTTTTAAATACCAAAAGAAACAAACTAAAGTCAGATAGCATTACTTTTGTCTCCGAGGTAGTATTTCTTTCTTAAAATTTCCGCTTTGAACAAAGCCACTGATGACATTTATGTATTTGATTGCTTTATAGGCTTTTTATGGAAATTCTCAATGACTGTTCTGATGTGGATGAGATCAAATTCCAAGAAGATGGCTCTTGGTGTCCAATGAGACCGAAGAAAGAAGCTATGAAAGTATCCAGTCAGCCGTGCACAAAAATAGAAAGTATGTGCAGAATGGCACCAGAGAGCAAAGCAGTAAAACTCCTGCAACATTATCTTTATTGTTAACCTTGGCCACTAGAACTACATGTGGAGCTCACTTTGCTGACTTTATCTTTTGATCATCTGTTACATATATAATTTCCCCCAACTGATTTTTATTCTTTTCTTAAGAAATGTGCCAGTTTATACCATCTTATAATCAGCCTTTTTATAAATATTTTTCATATAAAAGTAAATGAAATAATCATCTAAAATTGTTTTAATATATGGTTTTTGTAACACAATAAAGTTACAAATGACATGTCTATGAACAGTTTTTCAGATTTGTTTTTAGAGTACCTATTGAGGGAACCCCAGGTGGAAGTGTGGTTAAGGAGACTACTTCATCCATTAATGGAGGGTAGAGGGAGGTGGTCACAGGTGAGTTGCTAACAAAGGTGGGAAGGCCTTTTACCATTGCCTTGGTTACTTAGGATGTGTATTCAGATTCAACTCCTGCACCTGTCCACAACGAGTAGGGAAACTAAGGGCAGTTTGAGTACTTGAAACCTATATGCTAACTTAAAAATTTCTTTTTTCCAACATAGTCTACTCACTGCATTTAAGTTCTGTGCTGACTGTATGTGATGTAACAGTATCATGCATAACCATTGTTCAGCATAAGAAGAGAGGAAAGGGAAAGGATTAATGTCAATATTTATCATTTTCCTGTGATTATTATGGAACCTGTGGATGGAATGATCAAGGTTTCCCTCATCTTTGAGGAAAAATAGTGATTTAGTTGATTAGTTGCTGCTGCTTTTCTCTTATCAAGTAGCATTTATTTGCTACTAAATAGATGGCAGGGCATAATATACGTTCTGTGAAATGAGTTAACATACAGTGTATGAGACAATCGTAGTGGGCAGAAAGGAGAACCTAGGTGATTACTAGATAATTGATAAGAAAAGTTTTAAATATCTGAATAACAAGTGAGATATTTGGGGTATTTTTTCAAGGTGAAAATTTTTATTAAGTTCTGGCTCATGGTGAAGAGCCTATACAATCTTTGACATGAGCACCAGTGCTTTGCTAGAATGGAAGTATCTGATTCTGACTGAACACTGCCTGCCATGTGCCTTAATGCACAGTCAGTGAACCATATTCTTCATGGTTGGAGATCAGCCCCCTAGTTCTAGACGTCTGTCTGTAAAGTAACTGCTTGCGTACAGAGTGAGCAGCAGGACATGTGCAGGTCCATTGGTGTAGTCCCAGGGAGGTAACTAAGAGCATGTGTGAAGGAGGCTTTTGGCTCTCTGTCAAGGGACAGAGCTCATCCTGTCTCCTCAGGTGAGTAGTCATTTTATAGACAGATGTCTGGAGTTAGGGAGTTTGTCTCTTTCCATAGGACAGAGTATGTGGCTTTATTAGCTGTATGTTCTCCCAGACATGCTACCCAGTTAAGACCCCTGTGGCTAGAGTCTATGTCACACCTTTGAGTTTCTTCCTTTTATTCCTGTTCCCTATACATGCAGGTCCAAGTGTCCTCAGTAAGCCTTGTTCAGTGACTGTAGCCAATGAGGCAAGCAAGAAGAAAGTGGATGTTATTGACCTAACAATAGAAAGCTCTTCTGATGAAGAGGAAGACCCTCCTGCCAAAAGGAAGTGCATCTTTATGTCAGAAACACAAAGCAGCCCAACCAAAGGGTTTGTTCATTTATAGTTCACTATTGTTTATTACATGTAAAACTGTTATTGGGGTAGATGTGTAAGTAAATGTCTCTTTGAGAGTTGCATAATCATAGAAGGCTATTTTAATTTGCCTTCAGTTCACTTGAAATATTTCCCATATTTTGGTAAGGAAAATATTCCCATCTCTGGAAAGCGAGAGTTGAAATCTTCTCACGTGTTAGTATTTCCTATAAGTAGCAAATTTGGTATCACAGACCAGCAGGAGGAAGCCTAGTGTAATGGAGTGTGGAATTAGGAATCCTACAGGTGTGGATTCCAATTTTGGTACCATGGCTTACTCTTTCTGTGATGTTGGATGAAATACTCAAGTTGCTTGAGCTTCCTTTTTTGTTCTGTGAAATGCGGTTTAAAAATGCCTACCTCATGAGATTATTTTCAGGTTCCAATAACATAATGAAAGAGCTCGGCCCCGGTGTTAGGCACATGGCAGTTTTTCAGTAAAGATTGCCTTCCCTTCTCACCCTTTCCAGGGCAAAATCTGGGCAAGTTAAATGCCTTCTAGTATGTATTCTTTATGACTCATCTGGCAGAAGCCATTACTGACCTATAAGTGACAGGTTTGAGTATTTAGCAGTAGGTGTTTCTTAAAGATTTTGAAACCTGCAAGAAGTAGCTGAGAGTTCTCTTCACATCCCATGACACATTCTTTCAGTGTTGTCTTTTTGGCCTCCCAGTGCACTTATTTTTTTCTAATGGCTTCGTTGGGGTGTACTTTATTACATAACAAAATCCTTCCATCTGAAGTATTCACTTGCACAGTTAGTAACTTCATAGAGTTGTACTGTCGTCATCACAGTTAAATTGTAGACTCTGCACAACACCCAGTCAGCTACTCGCATGTGCATTTGCAGTTAGTCCCCGCTTACACCCCAAGTCTAGACAACCACTATCTTCTTTCCATCTCTGTAGTTTGCCTGTTCTCAACTTTTTCATAGAAATGGAATAATATTCTCAGTGTACTTTCGCAGCATTCTTGTGTTATATTTACTTTTGTAGCCAGGAGAGTTAAACCTTTCGTGCTGCCTTCCTCACTGTTAAAAAGCTTCTATTTCTAGATAGGATTTACACATCTCAGTAAGAGTGCATATATTTTTTACCCATTTAATCAAAATGTGATTTTTTTTTTAGTGGAACAGAAAGTAAGATTTCAAGTGAGGTTTTTCCAGAATGCTGATCATTTATTTCTTTCAGGCACTTCCATAATTTAAATGTTAAATAAACAAATAAAATTCTGAAATGTTTACTGGAGTAGAGAATCATGGGGATGAGTACTTAGATGTAGTGTTTTCATAATTTACTTTCTAATGATATGTTTTAGAGTATGCTGAGCAAACACGGGTTTCACGGTGTTACGTTAGATGGATTCGTGCCAGGTTGGAAGGGTTGTACACAGTGATGCTGACTCATGAATTGATGTGGTTTTGGAGGTTGACTCTGATGGCATGCCATATAAAGGTCTTCTGTCTGTCCTTTAGCACATTTTTACCAGTTTTTGATAAGGAATGAAACTGGAGAAATAGTCATTGGGTGACTATTTGAAACGGCTTCAGAGGACTAAGGATAGTTCACTCTCATGGTCAGCTACCATTGAAATAGATGTAAGGCTCCTCATGTAGGTCACAAAGAAAACAAAAACTAACATTGTAAATATAAGGTGGAAATTTGTGACTAAACCAGCAACACACAAAAATTGCAACTGCCCCGTCTCATTCCATGAAGCCAGTATAACTCAGTATCTAAACTAGATTTACACATTAACAGCCATACAGGAAAACTCTTATGAAACAGGCTCACATTAGGGAGATCAATGGAAATTTTGAACTCAGTCTTTGGAAATCATTTAATTATATATTAAAGTGACATCCATTACCACTAATTAAGGTTTATCCAGGAATACTGATTATTAGGAAGTACATTGATAAAACAGATTTTGTCATAAGGATGACTATTAGTCTTTTTATATTTTTATTTTTTACTTTTTTAAATTGAGTTACTTGGATGACATTGGTTAATAAAGTTGTACAGGTTTCAGGGGTATGGTTCTATAATACAGCATCTCTATATTGTATTGCCTGTTCACCACCCCAAGTCAAGTTTCCTTCTATCACCATTTATCCCCTGCATACTCTTTTACCTCTCTCCTACCCCACCTTTTCCTCCATTTTAATAGATGGTGGAAAGGCATTCAGTAAGTTTTAGCCATTCTTGTTAGAAACTTTTTGAAATGTCAGAATTCACTTAATGGTTTGCAGGCTTTACCATTTAAGCTGATTGGTCCTTAGGCTGCATTAATAAGAGAAGTATAGTGTCTAGAATACACACACATGCCAGGTTTGTTGAATGTTAGATGACTTTCAGTTAGACCATTTGGGTCGGTGCCAGTCATCAGGGAGGGTATTAACAAATTCGAGTGGTCAAAGTCAGGGAACAGGGTGGAGCCAGTGGGGCCACAGCATGACGGAGGATGGGCCCTGTGAAGCCAGGAGAAGAGAATACGTGAGAGCTACCTTGTAGTTCTTAAACGGGAGACACTGAGTAACTGGATTAATTTTATTCTTTGTCATAATATTTGGTAGATCGAAGTCCACTGGAGGAAAGATACATGGGAAAACTGGAGTTTTCTGAACACTAAGATAGTTGGTGTTTTGTTCTAAAATTACTGTTCTGGGTTACGCTGGCATGGGTGCCACCTGTTCCAGTGTCACAGGGGAGACTGATGCTGGGGTTACATCGTCTCGAATCCCTTTCAGCTCTTAGTGCTTTTGTTCCTGATCCTCCTTGTACCCTGTCTTTTGGCTCAGCATCTAGAAGTTTTATGGTTTTCCTCTGCTGTGTAAGTTAATCACAGAACTTCCTCCCTGGTCAATGATAGTAAGCAAATCAGAAAGAATAGAGGATGAAAACCCAGGAGAACTTATTTTAAGTTACACTCTAGAAATTTTGGGAGCACTTATTTTTAAGAGATATTGTCGTAGTAAAAATTACAATTTTACAGAGCACCAAAAGTAAAAAAAATTCTGCCTAGAGATAATCACTGTTAGCATTTTCATGGTAATCTTTCTAACCTCTTCCTTGCATACCTACCTACTATAGTCTTTAAATGCAGTTGTGTAATACCTCAGAAGAAATTGGCACCTTAATTTAAGAGATTTTAGAAAACCTCTGATATTTTTCTACAGTAAGAGATAATTTTAAAGGTTATGCCCCTACCTCATTCCCTGGAAATGGAATGTTGCTTTGTCATTAATACAGAGGTATTCTAAAGATAGGAAACAAAGAATAGAGATAAATATGTATGTCTCTGGATTAAGGATCATTAGGAATCGGTTGCAAAATTGAATGTATATATATTCATACATATATACACACATATATAATTTTTTTAAATCCTCACCTGAGGATATGTTTATTGATTTGAGAGAGAGAAACATCCATCCATTGCCTCCCCTACGTGCCCTAACCAAGGATCCAATCTGCAACCTTGGTGTGTGCCCTGACTGGGAAACGAACCCACAACCTTTTGGTGCAGGGGTGTCCAAACTTTTGGCGTCCCTAGGCCACACTAGAAGAAGAAGAGTTCTCTTGGGCGACACATTAAATACACAAACACTAAAGAAAACTGAGGATCAAAAAAACTGGTTTTACGTAAATTGACAGTTTTATGCTGGGCTGCATTTGTAGCCATGCTGGGCCGCATGCTGCCCACGGGGTTGGACACCCCTGGTACGGGATGGTGCTCCAGCTAACTGAGCCACCTGGTCAGGGCTCTTTTTAAATGTTTATGATCATAAAGTGGGAGGGAGCACATGGTGAATTTCAGGCTCATGAATAACAATTCCATAAGTTTTGAGTTGTTAACCCATTTTTAGATATTTAAACTTGGACCAAATATGATTACTTCAGGGATCCAGTCCACAGTCTTGAATACTAATACTGGCTGTCTGGCAGTATTCCAGCAGTTTTACCTCTGAGCTGTAATATGTGCATAAAGCCATAAAATTTAACATACATGTATATATGTTGATGATGTATATATTCATATGCTTGTGTATTTGCCAATTCTATGAGGAGGCAGTAACAAATGGTAAAAGCTTTTTACAAATTTTTATTATTTTATTGCATTACACTTCTATACTCACAGTTTTACCAGGCATAGCTGTTGACACTTCTCCAGATTCTCTGTTATTCCATATCTAGAAACCCGGGCGGCGGGGGGGCGAGGGGGAGTTTGCATTAGAATCATTCACTTTTCTAAAAGTGGTCTTTATGAGGATTTGATTAAAGCAAAAAATATATTAGTACATAATTTGATAATCCTAACAAATGACTAGTTTTACACAGTATGCAAATTAGTTTTAGAAGGATTCCATTGTCTAAATAGGTTGTGGTTATTTAAGTGGTTTGAAATTTAAATTGAAGTTATGAAAAAGTTGTTAGTTCTTTGTAGGGTATAATGAGTGCCATGCAGCTGTGTCATCACTTATTGTTACCTAGTATTTAATAATCTGAGCAATAACAGGAAGTGTTTCAACCAAGAGAAAGGACATCTGGAGGTCCTTGTTATTGTCTCGGTCTAGCTTTGTGACCGTGGTCCTGCTTAAAGTTTCTGTCGGTTTTACTTTCTTCATCTTTGTTGTGGTCCCTCCCAGCTACAGAATTGTGAGTCTCTCACAAAGCTTGCAGTTCCTGGCAGCACTGTGGGATGCCAGCCTAATGTTCCCATGTCCCCAGACCCACCCCTTTATTTAATAAAGTTTTATTTTTCAAAATGTACAGTTGGTGGGATCTGTTAATGAATCTTGACTAGCAGCTGGGGCGTCCCCAGCTTTGGTACTTGAGGTGTACAGTGATCCCTCACCTATCGCGGGAGTTACGTTCCAGAGACTCCCACTATAGGTGAAAATCTGCGAAGTAGCGGCATTATATTTAATTATTTATATATATTTTAAGGCTTTATAAACCCTTCCCACACTCCTATAAACCTTTCCCACACTCTTATAAACATTTCATATGCTCTTAAACACTTTCTACACTCTTAAACCTATGTCATTTTAACAACATATACAATTCCATATGGGTACTCACCAGTGAAGTAGACTACAACTTCAATAGTCAAGATCATGAATTATGTAGCTGTGCAGTACTGATGGTGATGAAGGTGATGATAATGAGATGAATGTACTGCACAGCCAAGAGGAGCATTACAGCTCTTCTGAAGGCACCACTTCATCAGGCGCTTCATCAGGTGGTGCAGTATCTTTGCCCTCGGCCGTGACTTCTATTTCCGCTAAAGGCGTAGGCATAACTGATCTCTTCATCCGAGTGATGAACATAGTTATGGGGAGTTGCTGGCGCTGCTTTTTCTTCTGAGTGAGAAGGTTTTTATAAACTGACATGCCACTCTTGATGGTATTTACAAAGTGCAACGAACAAAGCGTCTGGGGGTCCCATTCTTCAGCCACTCACTGAAGTTCTTTGGCCATTCTGACCATGGTTGCAAGGTGATTGAGTGTTAGGCCAACCATCTTCTCTTCTCCAACCCGTAGTTCGTCTTGTTCCTCATCCTCTTCTTCACTTGCTGACTTCATCATCTCCATCAGGACTTCATCCATCAATGCAGAATCCTGCATTATAGCGAAAACTCCGCAATACAGAATTAGATATATTTTTTTAAAAAACCCACGATACAGTGAAGCTGCAATAAGTGAACTGTGATATAGCAAGGGACGACTATAAATCACTTGAACTTTGTGTTTGAAACCGGTTTACTAGTTCCTGTACTGAGGAGGCTGCCCTGGCCAAGGGACTGAATCTTCAGTGTCTCAGAGATAACAGCTGGTGTTAAAGTTTATAGGTGGGAACTTCCTTGTGGAGAGTGTCATATGTGGTCAATGTGGCTTTATCAATCAAGACCAGGTTACTGTGCTTGTCCCAAACTTTGCCTTTGGGCCAATTCTTTTTAGCCTTGCCCCCAGGTTGTTCACTGGGTCTTTGCCTTTCTTGGCTAATGGCACCTTTCTTCTTGTCATCCTTGGGTGGCATTACAAAACTCAGCAGCTAATTGTTTACCCTGAGCAAAGATAAAATGAAGGTTAAATAGGGAGAAGGCAACATTGTCTCTTTATTTCTGAACTTTAAAAAATGTTTAATTATACTGATACTTGAAATTATAAAGTTATAATTATTTAAAGTATTATATATAATGCCATTTATAAAGTGTTTCTTAAAGTGTGTTTAATTTTAAAGTCATAAACTGTCTTAGAAGAGAAGATGGTATTATGGTAGCCAACATTTTATTTCTGGATATCATATCTTAAATCCTGAGTAGTCATTTTAATTTCTCTTTACTGCCTATTTTCATCAAGTGGGCAGGCTTTACAAATGGCTTTCTTTGCTTAGGTGATTCCCAGGTAAGAGTGCTAATAATTAACACGATTCAAGTTAGAGGGATGAAATTCCAGTTGTACGTAGCTTCACTCATCAAGTTGCCCTGATTTAAATCAAATCTTAGGAGTCCTCTATTTCTAAAATTTTTATAAATAAACAAACTAATATCTACATATGTTCTACATGTTAATAAGAGCATATTCAAAGTATATTTCTATTTGTGGATGAACATTTTACCTGTCACTCTAGCACTGTACATTATATTTTATTGCTGACTTGCTCTTATGTCACAGCTGCTACTGAGAGCCCGTGTAAGTCCATTTTAAAATGCAGGCTCTTCACAAAAGAGGAGAGTGGAGTGCTGTGTAGTGAGCGGGTGCCATACAGTTTGCTGAAACCTAGTGTGAGTGTACCACTGAGAACGCGCAGCCCTTCTTTCCTGTTAGCTGACAGCCGGTTCGTCTGTCACTTCCCGTGCCGTTTGACACAGGGTCCTCATGTACCAGCCGTCTTCTGTGCGGGTGCCCAGCGTGACTGCGGTCGACCCCGCGGCGATGCCGCCTGCGCTGACAGACTACTCGGTGCCGTTCCACCACACGCCGATCTCGGGCATGTCGTCGGATTTGCCGGGTATGTGGGAGTTTCTCTTTTTTTACCAAGGTTTATCATTTATTTTTAATCTTAATCTCTGGAGCAAATAGAGTTAAAATTTTTTAACTAGAAATGCTAAGGAAATTTGAAAGCTTCCTATAAAGGTAGTATCTGTTTTAATATATCATAGTCAATTCCTGTCATTTTAACTAAAGAGCAGTCTATCGATTCCTGATGATAAAAATATAGTAGAGTAGTAGGAAATTTATAGAATTTATTTCTGCTCATAGAGAGTTTGTACTCAGACTTTTCCTTGGTTTATTTATTACACAAGCTTCACAGGTTAGAAAATACGAGAATATTTTGTCATACTCTTCTTGGTAGCCCATCACAACTCTTGTGGGGCCAGTATTGCCTATGGCTTTACCCTGTGGATTTTCCCCTGTAAAAATAGTATCTGCCAGCTGTTTCCCCGAAGCACTGCTTAATATTTGGGGATGTCTTTTATATGTATAGTAACTCAACATTTAAAATATTCGCAGCTGCTTGAATTACCTTAATACCAAGACTTGTGCAACCCAGGCCATATTATAAATTTAAAGTCTCCCCACCAAAACTCTTCTTATCTCTCTGTATAGTGGTTGGTTTTGTTGACGTTTTTTGTCTGTCAGATGTGAGCCAGTTAGAACCAGTGCCTCTTCATATTCATGACTTCATTTCTCTCTGAAGGGTGCATTTACTGTAATGCAGTTCCCTCCCTAGGTGATTAATTTTCGTTTCTAGATTTCTGAAGTTAATTTTCACCTATCATTTATTCTTATTCCTCTTAGTGAGGTCCTTATTTTAAGAACAGTATATATTCTGTCGGGCAAAATTTGTGTTGTTTGAAATAGTTGATAGTTGTGTTACCTGGCCCAATTTAAATGAAATTTAATGTAAAAGAATAGACTACAAATAGTATCCATCAAAAAATTTTAAATTCGTTTTGCTTCTTAAATATGTACTTTGGGAATTGGTATTTTAAAAAAATTTATTGTACCCACCTATCACCAATTAAAAAATATTTGTTGTATACAAAGCTTGATGCTAAGGTAATAAACAGGTGAGGTTTTATGCTCAATAAGAGAGACAAACTTGGAGATTCTTAATTCCTAACTGCCATGTTTTGCTTTACTCTTGGTTGATTTTAAGTGAAGTTAAAGAATGTCCACATATCATCTTAGTATATGTTACTAACAAACATTTCAGAAGAATTTGTTTCCTAAACACTTTGAATTAAAAGTTGATCCTGAAAAAAGAGGATAACTGTTCCATTTACTAAAGTGACCCTGACCATTTAATAGTATAATAGACACAATTTATAAATCTGCTCTGTTAGTTTTCAAATTATGTGATTCTGGATGAATTTTTAACTTTAGAGAATTTATAGTTTTTCAAAATTTGGGCATAAATTGAGACTATAAAATGTGCACATTTGAGAAAAATGTGGTCAACTATGTTAATTGTACATTTTGTAGAATACACTTCAAGCCTGGTATTAAGGAACTAAGACTAATAAGACTAAGACTTATATTTAGCCAATATAAACCAATAAAGTGATACTGGTTATTAAAATGTTGAAGTGCTTTCTACCAGTTAATAAACTGAATGGAATAGAATCTGTTGTACTTTATAAGAATTACTGGTACCAGTTTATTGTCATCTGTGAATCATGACAGTTACTACATCTAAATAGCTTAGTTTTTACCTTGGTTTTATTGTTAATGTGCTCTTTTGTAATTAGTAATTACTTTAATTTTATTTTTGTACATAAGTTTTATGTAATTAGTCATACTGTACAGAGCTGATAATCATAAATTTAATAATTTATAATAAAATATTAAATAGAACACCAAGAATGGAGAGATGACAGAGTTTTAATACATTTCTTAACATTCTTTTTAAACATCATAAACATGAATCTTCTGAATCTGCAGGGGAACAAAGAAGAAATGATATTAATAATGAACCGCAGCTTGGAACGTCTTCTGATACTGTGCAACAGTGAATTCAAAATAAAACATAATTTGTATTTATGGAATGGAAAGCAGCTTGATTATTTCAAGAAAAAATATGACTGCCTTATTAGTAGTGACATATTGTCAGGTGTGAATGGTGCTCAAAAGTTGTGTCATTAAAACTTGAAAGTGCTAAACATTTACCTATTTAATCATGTAGCAATCATGTTTTGTAAGTCCATGGCTCAAGTAAGGAAAATGTGTTGTTACCAATACATGTAGGGTCAGTTTCATTTTAAAGACATTTAAAATCTAAAAGCTACAATTTTATCAATGTTAATAGAACAAACATTTAGAATGTACCATCAGAATTTTTAACACTACCTGCTTATTAGTTAAAAGTAATTGAGTGCATTTTCAACCATGAAATACTTAGGAGGGCATAAATAGATATCAGTATAAAGTACTGTTGCATTTGAAATTTAGGTTGAAATAGAAAAACAGCTTTTTGCTAAACTTGCAAGACAAGGAAGTAACAGTAATTACTATTCATGAAACTTCAACTATTTGAGTTTTAATAGTCTGCTTAAAAGGTAAAATGCAGGGCTTTGATAATGAATTCAGAAGGAATAACATCTGACATAGTATATCAAATTTTAGTGATGGTGTTTGAGGAAAAAATAGTTTTAGTGAGAAATACTTACATTAGAACGTTTTTGAATTTTGTATAGCCAGCATCTGTGTAATGCTGGGGAGATAGCCTAGAATTTCAACCAGAATTTTAGAACTATGTCTAGGTGTTTTACTGTGCGTTGTGTAAGGCACCTTTTTCAGTGATCCCTGGATGAGGTGTCAAAGGATACGGATCAAGTCAATCTCTTAAATCAATAGGCTGTGTGTGTGTGTGTGTGTGTGTGTGTGTGTGTGTGTGTGTATAATATATGTATACAGCTATATACATATTGAGATATATATGACATGTGTGTATATATATAACATATACACACACACACACACAAAGGCACACATGAAATAAGGAATTACATTAGGTCTGAAGAGCTGGGAATTTAAAAAATGAAAATAAGTCTTGGCACCTCAGTGGGTGGCCTTCAGTGCTAGAGCTGCAAAAACAGTTTGAAAAGTTACATCAAGCCTGTATTTTGATATAAATTGAAGTTATGAAGTGGGAGTAGTTAAACATTTAGAAAATAAGTTTTTTTGAGTGACTTGGCCTCAATACAGATACTCCAATAGAACAATATTTTCTTAGCTTTATAAAAAAGTTTGTTATTCAAGTGAACTGAGTGATTCAACAAACATTAAAAATAATTAAACATAAAATTAAATAAACTATAAAAGCAGAAGTTATTATAAAAATAAAAATGTTACACCATTAGAAGCAAAATAAAATTGAGCCAGTTAAATGACATGCCAATAAAATATCTTTGTGGCTTAGTCAATAATGGAGATGTTGAATGCATAAAACTTTTGGGAGGTATTGTAAGTGTTAGACAAATTTTGAATTAGTGTTCAGCAGAAGCAGAGAAAGGATTTACTGAACAAGATCATTAATGTGAAAAGAAACTCTACTTATGGAGGTAACATCACCTACGGATTGCCAGTTTAATGGGGAAGTTGTTGGAACAGTCTGTTGTGATCCCCATTGTCCACTGTTGGCGCAAACCCTGTTGTACTGTGTAGTAACAGACATACAAAATAAAAAATCACATCAGCATTTTTTTACATGTTTCAGAAATGGAATGATTTTTTTTCTTCAATGACTGGTGCTACCTATCCAGCTTCCTATCACTGGATATTTTTAATCATACCTTATTTAGGGATTATAAGGGACTAACTATAATTTAAAATTTTGAGTTATAAATTATTCATTTTGGTTATTAACTGTTTTAAATACCATTCCCACTAATAGTCTCTATTTTGAGTAATAGTTCAGTATCAGACTTTGACTCTGTATGATTGTTATTTAAGATGACACTGAGTGCTAACAAATAAAAATTTGTAGAATTGAATAGAAATTGACCTGCCTTAGTGACTTATACTTAGTATATTTTTCATTTGTTTTGCTTTGTTTTATTTTATATTTTGAAATTTAGTCAAACAGGGGCATCTAGGGGAACTTTCTTGAAAGTTTACTTCTAGATTTTTCAGACATGAAGTTTATTATTATTTATTGTTATAATGGTTCAAAATGGTACTTTACTGGGCAGCCTTTTCCATGTTCCTGTTTCTAAAGCTTAATCAGAGACTCTCACATCTTTAGTTTAGAGAATAGCATTGGCTTTTAACCCAGTAAGCCTCAATAGGATTTAGCTTGTTAGTGAGCAGAAGTGAACCGAATGCTTGCTTTGTGCCGAGCATGGAACTGTGTGTACTGCTCCTGTGGGAACGAGGGAGCAAAGAGGTTCCATGGAACAGACATCTGTGTAAGGAGAAGTGTTTCAGATGAAGCTCAGTGTGGTGTATTTCTAAAAAATAAATATGAAGTATCTTAAGAGCCTAAGTTTTTTTTTTTATGGTTTATATCCAGATTACTATCTCATCATTTTTACTGCTCCTCATTCTGTTAAGTGATGACGCGAAGAAATGTTTGCTTTGACTAGTCCTATTTCTCCGGAAATTTTTGGACTCCTCCCTCTAAGTCTCTGGGAAGTGATTTTTCCAGATGTTTTGTCAGGGAATATCATATTTTGCCATGTATAATGCAGACCCACGTTTTTGGCCCAAACTTTCAGAAAAAATTTTCAAAGTTTTTAATTCAATATTTTATTCATTTACATTTAGATACTGTGTTTTGAATTTTAAAGGAATTTTAGTATTTATTTTTGAACATATTATGATACAAGAAATTTTATGTAACAAATAATTACAAAACACAAGAACAGATAAAAGGTATTTCAGGTACTATCCATGTATAATGCACATCCTTATTTTTCCCTCAAAAATTTGGGCAAAAAAGTGTGCATCGTACACAGCATAATACAGTATTTTTATTTTGGAGTTTTACACACGTTGAATATCACTGCTTCTGGTATAGAACTTTCCTATTGCAGAATGGTAAGCACTTGCCCCAAATGTTTTATGACTTATGATAAATATAAAATATTTTGGGAAATAATTCTTGTCTCCAAAATATGAGACAACTATTAACAAAGCATTTTTGTTTTAGGTTTGGATTTTCTTTCCCTTATTCCAGTTGATCCCCAGGTATGTATCCTGAATTTAAGCAACTAATTTGTATTTGATTGTTGCTTATATCATACTAACTAAAAATGACCAGTTGCATAAAATCAGGACAGTCAACTCTCAGTTATTTACATTGATGGAAAGAAAGTACTATATAAACATTTCAGTTTTATTTGGATAAATAAAATTGCTGTTTTTCAATTTACAATGTTTTGGCCTTAATACCTGGATTTTTAATGGTATTTTATTCTGCTTAATAATCAGTTGGCAATTATTATAAGCATTTGAGTGGTTCAACTGAGGGAAAGCAGTGCCAGATGAAGTTAAAACTTTACAGAAATTGTAAACACTTGTTCTATACAGAGAAAATAGCTAAAGCTGACTAAGTTGACTTGAATCATTATCTTCATTCTTCCTATCCTAGTTTATAAAGGCAATCAGATTCAGACTTTGGGGATGCCCCAACCTAAAGTTGCTATGTAAACCAATTATTCCTGCTTTCTCTGTCAGAGATGATAAAATTCTGGTATCCCAGAGTCCCAACACAGAGACCTTGCAGTGAGCATGGACTCCATTGACAGGCTTAGAGCAGATCAGAACAGAGGAGGAAGAGACCTGGGAAAAGCCAGAGGGGAGAGTGAAACAGAGAAAGGGGCTTTGAAAGATGTGTTGAAAGTAGGAAGGGAATTGAGGAAGAAGAACATGGAGCACCGCCAGGTCTTGTATGACCGCCTGTTTGACTGCTATGTATCTGATCACACAAACAAAACCAAATTTTTTTAAAGATTTTTATTTATTTATTTTTAGAGAAAGGGGCAAGGAGGGAGAGAAACATCGATGTGTGAGAGAAACATAGTTTGGTTGCCTCTTGCAGAGCCCCTGACTGGGGGCCTGGCCTATAACCCAGGCATGTGCCCAGGCTGGCACTCAATCCACTGAGCCACTCCAGCCAGGGCCAAAATTGGAAATTTGGGCCCAAGTTAACGTGCATAGAATGAAGAATTCCTTTTCACCCTGAGTTGACTTTGTGACATCAGTAGATTCTATATATGGCAAAAAGTATCTCTGTATTCTAGGAAATTAATTCTTCAGGCTTAAAATGTTACTGATTTTTCTTTTTTTTTTTTTTATATAAATCACCCTTAAAAATTATCTTGGAACATAGAGGATGCTCATTCATAGTGTTACTTGGCATGCTTAGGGTTATTTTAACGTAATTGTAAGCCAATAGAAGGGTGAGGTTGTGCCTTTAGTTTTTCTTAGAATCTTTAGATTTGTTACACTTCATCTCCATATGGCCCCCTTTTGCTCTTGTGCTGCTGTGTCGATTACACATAAAGGGTTTGGAGTTAGAGGTAGATGGCTGCAACCTGATTATTACAAAAATTCAGGGCATAGAGCCTGCAGTAACAAGGCAGTACTGTGGTATCTAGCATTCATTTTTATAAATGAAGTAGAGGACCTTTTTACTATTGGGCAGTCACATTTGCCTGAGAAGTAGGGGCAATAAAATGTAAGTGTCTGGCTTTTTTCCCAGCTTCTCTCTGCAATTATAATGGAAAGTAGGAAATCAATTTGCTTTTAGAAAAAGTTTACCACCTAAGACTTAAGCTTTTTTTAGAACTCTTTAAGAACTATTTATTTTTCCTCTTAACCAGTATCCCCATGGCATTTGTTTTATTGATGAACCAAGACAGTTATTCATCTTAAACATTAAATTACTTTTTTGAAAGGCAGCCTGAATTTTAGTTTTTCTTCCACTGACTACCATCTTATACCTGGGGCTGCTATTCCCATATCTTTTTGAAGATCATGTAATCTAAACAGCCTCAGTTTTAAATTCCTGTTTTGTAACTTAGTATCTCTAGTTATAGCTGACTATAAAATTGATAATATTGATTAGATTTCCTTACTGATCTTTCATACAATCTGAAGATAAACTTAGGATATCTCTTGTATATACTGGACTTCATTTATTTTACTAAAGTCAGTGCAATTTCTTACATAAAATATTCTATGATTATATAAAATAAAGCTTTTAGCTCTTGTCTGTCTCTCTCCCTCTTGTTCAATACTAGAATATTAAACTCAGGTTTGAATTTGTTTCAGAATCAGTAAACAAGCTGATAAAGGAAACAAAATGTGAACTCTTACAGAGTGGTGTCAAGTTCAGATTAGATCTACTTTAAGATTTATTCTGAAATCTTGTGATTACATGAGATAATTCTCTGTTCTGAGCATCACGTGGTAGTTAGCTGTCATGCGTCTGCTTTAGGATGAATGGTGTCTTGGAGTTACACAGGTATTGTTATATGTGTGTGTAGAGGCGTTGGATGCCACTAGTGAGCTGAGCAGCCTTAACGTTATTCCTAAATGATCTGATTGACACTAAAGTTTGAAACAGTTCTTGAATTTTGCTTTGGCATTTTTGCTCAGTACCATTAAAATAAGTATTTACTAGCCTTTTGCCTGTGATTTAAACATTCAGTGAGCAAAATTTTTTTGAGATAAATTATGAGTCATGATTATGGGGTCTGTATTTACTATTAAATGCTGTTGACATTTTTGTAATTGTTCCTATATATTTGGTCAACAAATTCTTCAAGTTTCAAGAGAGTCACGAATATGCTAGAATATGCTACATTCACTAAATAATGTAAAATAGCTAAATTCATGCCACCTTTCCATCCAAAGACGTGAAGTTTTGAGAAAATTCTAAATCCCATTGGGATTTAAATAATGTGGCTCTCACTTGTGCATATCTAACAATTTCTAGTTTATTTATTTAAAATCAATGTAGACTCTTCCTCATCGGCATCATTGTTTGTTTCAAGCAGTACTGTCCTCCTATGTTTTTGGATAGTCTCACCTCACCCTTAACAGCAAGCAGTACGTCTGTCACCACCACCAGCCCCCATGAGAGCAGTACTCACGTTAGTTCATCCAGCGGCAGGAGTGAGACAGGGGTCATTACCAGCAGTGGAAGTAACATTCCTGACATCATCTCATTGGACTGAAGGAGGACTCACTCAGTTCTAGGAATCATTCATCAAAACTGCTCTTTCTTGGATCTCTGGTCCATGGAAGCTATTTTTTTTATAACAATTACTTTGGTATTTATTAAAATGTCAAATGGATTCTTTTGCTTTCTGAGAGATGAACACAGATGACTGCAGCAAGAACCAAATGACACACAAGACTTTTCTTATTCATGCTGTATTCTCAGCATCAGATGCTTTCAGCCATAACTGTATCTTCTTGGGAGATGGATTTCAATTTCATGTTACTGGATGGATTCTACAAATCAGTTAAACATATTTTTGGTTGTAATAAACAGCAATAAAATCATGTAAATGTTCAAGTAAACTTTTTTCTAATTAAAAAAAAGATGTAATCAATGGTTCTGAAATGACAGCAACGTTTGTTTAACCTGATATGAAGGAAAAATATGTGGAAAGAAATTAAGCTTGCCAAATGAGTCCGTAACACGGAGATTTGGTCTCTTGTTGAACTGATGAAAGGCTTGATAAGTGGCCAAAGCTTGGGTTCCAGTTTTCTTCTGCAGTTCCAGTTTTCGTCCTGATTCCATCAAAGAAAATGGCCTTTGTGTTACGCATTTTTTTTTCCTGGTTGCCATTTACACTTTGATATTGTTTGCTACTGAATGCAGAGAGAAGTTCTAGGATCTGGCTGCTCTGTATTAGCGAGTATGTTGAAGAACACTACACAGATTCTGCCCTGACACAACATGTGTTATTTTTGGTAATTGAACATTTCATTGTAGGGATTTCTATAAATTTTGGGCTTGCCTTCTCAAAAAAGAAATTCTGTGCAGCCATTGAAGGAAATGTTTTTGGAGTAAGGTGGCTGGAATGTTTGTTAGAATTGTGTTCATACCATCCAGAAGTATCGAGAACTTGGAGGCAGTGGAAGAACAGATTTAGGGGAGGTGGGAATAACAAACTTTAACTTGTTTCTAAGAACTTCTTTTGCTCATTTAATTTACAGAATAATATTCAAGTCTTTGTTGAAACTTTTCAGATTTTCGTAACACTGACCGAAATATATGTTTTAGATCTCTGATTATATTGAAAGAAAACGCAAATAGCAAGAGACAGGGATGACATCAGGTTTCCCTTTTCTTTTTTAAAGAGAAATCTTTCCTGAAATCACAAAAGACAAAAAACAGAATTAGGAATGTTTGAATTTAAGTAAGGAAGTATGGTTAGGAGGATGAGCCTGAACCCTGTTTGAAAACCACTGTCTGATAGTGTGCATTTGATTTTAAATCCCTCAAGAAACTGAATTTTACCCTTAGAGAAACATTTTCATCTGACTTCTATATTTTCTTTTGCTTCCTTTGGCTTCCTAAATAATTTTCAAGTTCTCAAGGAGCTAATACTTTCCCAGTGCTTAGCTTTCTCTCCCCAATCTGCCTCTACTTTAAAGATACAGCCCTTTTTGTAAAACGACTAACCTGATTCTCAGGCTGAAGTGCCCAGATGAAGAGTATCAATTTCAGTTAGAATAGAGACGCATTACTTCAGGGCCAGTGCAACTCCAGGGAGCTGAGTTGTCGAGTGCTCGGTTTTTACACCTCCTCGAGTTTTCATGGCCTGTGTGTACCTTTTGTACTGACAAGTCCATGTGATTTCCTGTATCATCCCTTGGACTACACCGTCCCCTCACCTAATAAACTTGCAGTAGCTGTGCCATAGCTGCCAGTTCTATCTTGTCGTTAGATTTCCAGTCTGTGTTACAGTCTTTCAGTCCAGATACAGAATTTCTTCATGGTAAAATTTTATGTTGCTGCTTTAAATACAGATGTAATTTCTGTTAACTCTGTATTCAGATAGAAAAAGTAACCTGATTTATGTGATATAATTTGTTAATAAAGAAATGAAGTATATTTGTTATCATTTTGTTACCCTTCAGATTCTCAGAGACTCCCCTTCCCGATTTAACCAACAGAGTTTTTATAAGGTAAATGAAAATATTAATAGAAATTAGCTTATTTACTTGGTTCTTGTAATGGATACCTCTGCTTTTGTAGTTGTGATTTGTTTCCTTTTTGATATTTTATGTGAAGAGCTTTAGTGTTCGTTTCTGGTGCTTTCCACTGAAATTACATAAACGTTTTTAATTTATCTTATGCAGGTGACTTAACATTTTTAAAAAATCACTTAAGTTTATAATCTTAAAATTGGGGTTTTGTCCATGTATCTTTGAAGATGAGCACTTTTCTTTATGCCTTTGGCCTTATGATGACGGCGTGGTTATTAAGCCATTATCCCTTTCTCATTGTGGGCACTAAGTATTTCCACCAGGACCCACAGTTTCTAGCAGCCGGTTTTGCTAACCCAGACTTTCTGTTTAACCAAGCATAATGCAGTTTCAAAGGAGGTCGTCTTAACTGTTGCTTAGATGTCAGCTGACTGGTGATTATGTAGAGTGTCCTGTTTAAGGAAAGGATCTGCAGTTACTAGTCTCTTAAAGATACCTGCCACCCTTTATTATCTTTATCCCTATAGAAATGTTAAGGGCTTTTCTTGTTTTGGTAACTCCTGACAGTGTACTTGGTGCTGCATAGGTCTGCCTACATTCACTAACTTTCTGACCCTTAGGTGAGCCACTTTAGGATTTTACTTCCATTTCTGCCCAGAAGGTATAAATACCTGGCATTGGTCCTAGGACAATTATAAAGGTCTAATGAAACAGTAGAGGTAAATTTAGGTTATATGGCACTTATCTAATGTGTTTCAGGAAAGCTAGAATGCAAATATCATGATTAGAAATTCTGAATATAAATAAATTGATAAAAAACAAGTTTCCCTGGGGTAGAATCTTGAATTTGAAGAAAGGTAAGATGTTGCATTTTAGGTGAAGTGTTCCACAGAGACTGTTTTGACTTTGAGATTCAGACCTTGCAGACATTCTGCCTTCAGACCAATCCTGGGACACTTACAATTTAGTGACCAATTGCCTGTCTTCCTTCTGCCAGTAAAGTCTTTATTAGTTACATTTTGTCTTTTTAAAGTTGATTTTTATAAAGTATTAGTTTAAATCTCAGATATGCTGTTCATTGCTAGCCCCCAGTTGGTCAAAAAGCATTCAACTGTTTTTTTTTTGTTTGTTTGTTTTTGTTTTAAGTAAACACCTTTATTTTCCTCATTTTTTTTTTTTTCATCTTGAAAAAATGTAGAGCAGTGTGCCATTTAAACTTGAGTTTAACATTGTATGTAGTGGCCCTGGGTCCGTGTGATGTGGGAGCTCACAGTCAGGTAGATGGTTGATGAACAGCTCAATTTGGTTCATCTTTTTGCTGTAGTTTTACAGTAACATGGTGAAACTTGTGGAAGACTTTTAAGAATTTCTCTGCTTTTTTAAGGGTCTGATGCTACTGTCAAAGAAATGATTGGTTTGTAAGCATTTTTGTTGTTGTTGCTAGGAACCATTCCAGTTCCTAGCAGAAACAAAATAAAGCTGTATAGAAATGCCCATTCTTCTTTAATGCTTGTCTGATTCAATACCGTTTTTGTTTCATTTAACACAGTTATGCATTCTCATTATGGAAAATTTAGACAGCACAGAAAAGTATAAGGAAAAATAATAATTGCCTGTAATTCTGTCACCTGGGGTGGGGAGAAAGCACTTGAGTATTTTTGCATATTTCTTGCTAGTTTCTCTGCTACTTTGCTTGTTTTTACATAGTTTTATTGATTCTCAGTGTAATTTGCGTCTTGGTTTGATTCTCAATCTGGAGTTACTATTCCATGTCATTAACAACTGTCAACCTTGATTAGTTGCATGATATTCCATGGAGTGCACCGTGGTTCATAGCGCTTTTCCCTGTTGGACAGTTTAGATTGCGTCTCATGTTACAGTTGAGTGTCTTTGTGCATAATTCCTTCCTTAGGAAAAATTCCTAGAGGTGAATCTCTGGGTCAAGGATATAAACATTTTGTAGTTCTTGCTTCATGTTGCCTTTGCAAGTGGATATACTAATTTATACTCCAAACATGTGGTATGAGAAGCGCTGTCTGACTTTGTATTCCAAGAACATGCATGATTTACCTCTCTGTGGTTGTCCGAACTAAGCCCTCTGCCCTTCTGGCCCTGCTGAGCTGGGCTCACTGACTTTGGAGGTAGTTAGCAGCAGTTTTCCTGGGCTTTCTCAGTTTCACATGTATCTGACATGTTCTATAAACACCCGTATGTAGGTATCCCAATGATTTTTTTATATAGTTTTATTTACACTGTGAAGTAGCCCATTGCCAGCCTACATTTTCCAGTCTTAGTTAGAAAATACTGACACTTAAAAAAATATTTGTGCCCAGGGCCAGCCCTTAGTAGCCAGCTCTCTTTTTTTCCTCTTCCTGTAGGCTCCATTTTGGCCTTTCTGAGCTCCCCAAAGCCGGTAGGACCTCCTGAGCCAAAAGCAGTCCAACCCAAACTGGAAATGTGGTAAGGCCGAGACGACAGCTGGGCCGAGCTTGCTTATTTCGCTTGGTATTCTCGGGTGTGTCCAGGCAGATCTTGGTATTCTAAGGGCAGCTGAGGGGAAGAAAAAACAGATCGCCATCTTCAGGTGTTTGTTAATTTCTTGATTAGCATACCACATTGATTATTTCCCAACTGCTTTTTTATTGCTGAGTGGCTTTTAAAGCTTATTTTGAATTCTCAAAGCATACCTTTTTTTAAATGAAGGAGAATGAAGTGTGGTGTTATAAAATAGAATATCCTCTTGTTTTGACCTTCATCAAACTACTAAACAAATATTAATTCAGTATGTTTTGTAACTGTATGTGAGATTCAGTAGTATAAATGATCTGGTCCCAGACTTCAAAGGGTTTATAATCAAGTTATCAAAAATCAAGATTCTTACCTGACATAATGTGCTAAGAACTTTACAAAAATGCCTCATTCCTGACAGTAGCACTTCAAAGGAAAGTGGTATTGTCCCCATTTTACAAATGAAAAAACATGTAGGTGAATTTTGCAGTGGACTTGGGAGCCTAAAAGCTCTCTAATTGAACTGAAGTGGCATTAATTAGGTGCGCCATTTAGGAGACAGATAAGAGAACCTAGACATAAATTATGAGAACTCATTTCAGACGTGGGCACAGGAACAAGGAAGGGAGTGTGTACTGGAGTCAAAGGAGTACTCGAGATTCAGCGTCTGGGTGGACGCAGGTGTAAAAGCTGAGTCCATTTCTCAAGCCTGACCAACCAGGAGAACGGTGCTGTTTGCAGACAGGAGGCAGCTGAAATGGCCATTAGTCTTCTAGGGGGCACAATGGTAAGTTTGATAAGAAACTCATCTTTTGCTGCAGTATTGGGAAGTGCAAATTTTCGTCTTCCATTTTTACCTTGTCTTCATTCTGCGTGTATTCTAGTCATGCCCAGTTGACAATCCTCTCCTCCCTAAACCATGCTCGGCTGCATCTCAACCTTTTCATGACAAATGTGGTTGTCGCCTGAAGTGCAGCCACGTCCTGCAGCTCTCTCCAGTGTGGTCTGTGTTCATATTCCACGTATCTCAAGGTGGTCGTTGCTGCCCTTCCTATCATAATTTCTAAACTCCCGAGGCCTCTGACAAAAATCTGCCCCTTTGCAGCCCATGCCAAGAGGTTCTATCAGCTACTGTTCCCAAGCCACATGATCACTCCACTTGACTTGAATGAAGGCTTCACTTCCTGAGTGATGGTGGTGGTATTATCAGTATCTTCATTCTTATGGATGATCCACCCCGCAGCATGGCCTGTGAGATGGTTGGTTATCTCACCTACAACATTATCTTCCACTGAAACTCACTACGGCCATTTCACCTCTTGTTTTCTCTACTTCTTCAGCTTCGACTGCACCATCACAACCTCGAACATATCCTCAGACCCCACCCTCTCCTTAACTTGTCCCTTAACTTGGCATTGCATGGTTCTTTTGCCCATTCTCACCAATTAGTATATCACCTCTTCCATCAGAAGATCAAGTGCCAGTACCTCTGCATGATTGCTCCACCTGTGCTCACCTTCACCCTGGCTTGCTTGTTCCAATTTCAGGTGATGTAGGCCTTTGACCCTTCCCTTCCTATCATCTTCAGGACCTTTCTCCATCATACTTTACCTCTTTATGTCTTTCATCTGCACAGCTTTTGCCTTACAAAAGTGGCAGTCATCAAGCGTTTGACATCTGTATGTGCCAGGCATTGTATCAGGCACTTGGAACACGAGATGGATAGGTCCCTGCCACTGCCAAAATTGTACTCCAGCAGGCAGAATATACAAAAGAGTGAAATAGGGAGATTAAAATGCAACAGTGGAGTGTGCTACAGCAGCACGTAGATGAGACAACTAACTGATTTTATGGAAGTAACATACAAGAAGGAACAGGGGAGTTGATTGGAAGTGTGTCAAATAGAGGACTAAAAATGTTCGCAACGGCTGGACATTTGCTCAGGAATATTAAGAGAAGTATGTAAGAAATGAAGGGCCTTGTAAAGCAGTGAGAAGGTGATGAGTCTTATTACAGTAACGAGCATTTGTTGAGTTTGGTGTGATTATCTCCATGTCACAGGTGTGGAAACAGATTCTGAGGGTAAGTTACTTGCCTAAGATCATGAGCTTGTAAGTGGGGAGCCACGCTTCAAACCCAGCTTTTAACCACAAGAGAAGCCTTTCCTGATTATTCTAAGAAGGAGGTGTTTCCTAACTATCCTTACCACATCATTTGGTTTATATCTTATGTGGCACTAACAACAGCCTGGACTTATTTTATGTATTAGTTCATCATGTACTGTCTGTTTCCCTTACTAGATTGTAAGCTCCACGAGGGCAGGGGTGATTCCTTATTTCACTTGCATCCCAGAGCCTGACATGGTGTGGTGCATAGTAGGTGCTCAATAAATATTTGTGAATGAAAAACTGGTGGGTAACTGTGTTTGACTTATGCTATTTATGAAAATCATTTAACACCTGTGTAGCAGGTGTTCACCCAGAGGGGAAAAAGGAAGTATGTGTTTGGGGCAGATGATAGTGGTGAAAGGTGCATGGGAGTTGGGAGGAAGTCAGTGCACAGATCTACAGTCCAAGATCTGGGGCAAGGGCTGGGAATGGGGATTGGTAGGGCGTGCACACAGTGGGGGTAATGCGTGAATAAGTGTATTAAACCTGAAAGCCTCTGTGACCCCTTTTAGATCCTGCCTATATATATATGTATAAGGCTGGAGAATTCTGCAGGTAGTCTACATTATATACTGAGGACCACTCATCTAGGTCAGGTACATTATACCGAGTTACACAATACAGTTGTGCATGTAAACATTCTAATTTATCATCAGTCTCAAGGTTAACAACTTGACCGAAGTCATTACTGGACTCAGTGCTTTGGAACTGTGTAACCTGAAGTCTGAAGCCACCTGCCATCAGATGAGCTATAGGCTTGTCCTATAACACACAGGTGGTCCACACACCATGAGAGTGCAGCAGTCCATGCAGAGAAGTCAGTAGGAAAAGAAGCTGGAAAATGAACACAACAAAGAAGGAGCAATTGAGATAGAAGGGTGTGGTACGAGAGAGACCAAAAGAGTAAAGTATTTCAGGAAGAGTGAAGTTAAAAGGATTTTGATATAAAAGTTTTAAAAACATTTCAGAAACACCATTTGATGAATGTACCTGATTATTAAGTCCTTATGTAAACATTAAACTATGACCCATTACTTTTTTGTGTGTGAACACACCATTTCCCAAAGTACTGCAGTACCAGGTCATTGCACAGAGAGAACAGAGGACGCTCCTCTTCCATCTCACTGCTCTAGAAATCCACTTAAATTGTCCTCACATAGAGGACATATCAGATATTAAACTGATAAGAACAGATACTACACTTGATCTTCACCAAACGGCTGAGAAGCAATGACACATTCCTTTCAGTCCCATTGATTGTAAAGCTGGAACCCATTAAACTGTAGGAGAGGAGTGAATCTGCATTTTGGAGCTTAAGAATTGGCCCTGGCTGGTGTGGCTCAGTGGATTGAGTGCTGGCCTATGAACCACGGGATCGCCAGTTCGATTCCCAGTAAGGGCACATGCCTGGGTTGGAGCCAGGTCCCCTGTGGGGAGCACGCAAGAGGCAACCACACATTGATGTTTCTCTTCCTCTCTCCTTCACTTCCCCTCTCTCTAAAAATAATAGAATTTATTTTTAAAAAAGAATTGTGGTCACCAAGATCTTCCTTTGGCTTGCCCACCCAGGCCATAGCTAGTAATTCCCTCAGGGACGATTTCAGTGGAGTAACGAAGGTTGCATCCAGGTTGCAGTGGGATGAGGACTGCAAAGTGGTGGAGTGGGCAGATACGAACAACTTCAGAACTGGCTGTGATGAAGGGTGAGGCTGTAGCGACAGAACTGGCTGACAAATGTTAAGGATGGGAACATCTTGAGCCTCATGTTTAAATGCTAATTGGGTGGTGGGATGGAATCAGTGGGAGAGGTGAAAATGCAGGGAGTGTGGGAGGGGTTGGCCAAGATCATGGGTACACTTACATTCCTGGGCGAGAGGGAGAAGTTGAGGTCTGTGTCAGAGGCAGATGAAGCGGTGGGTGTGGACACAGGCATGGGTGTCGTTTGGGTGGTGAGTGGAAAGTTCTCGTCGAAGGGTTTAGCTTTCATGTCTGAGGATGAAGTGACGTGAACTGAGTGATGTGGCCAGTTCCAGAAGTGGGGAGGTATGAGGATGGAGGTGCAAAGACAGCAGGGATAGTTGGAAATCGTGGCCGTGGAGAACGGGGAGGAAAATGGACAAGAGGACAGCAGTGAGTTGGACACTGTAGCCTTACAGTGGCATCCATTTATCTGGGGGACTTTTCTTCAGCACCGCTCAGTGTTAAAGCCTTTTTATTCAGGGTTGGGATTTCTGTCAGGTGGGCGAACAGAAGAATGACAGGAATAACATCTTGGGGATGCTGGCAAGTAGTTGCTGTGATGGAATCACTCCTGAAAGTGTTCTTGCTGGAGTGAAAATGCACACATAATTGTCAGGTTCCATGGGTTTGACTTTCACTAACTTGAAAATCTGCATTTGTTACACTCCCATTTCTTGGTTTTTCTGACAAGTTTTTCCCCAACTTGTTGGGAACTGCTTTTCTCTCATTTCTCCCTGGAAATGTAAATGTAGGGGTCGCCTTGCCTGGCCCGTGGCCTTCCCCCAGCCTCCTGACCCACGGTTCGTGGTACCCAGCCCACGCTCTCAGACACCCAGGGAGGCTAGGGTTTTTGTTTGTTTTTGTTAACCATACTGTTGCAAATGTCTAGAATAGTTTTTGTGTTCAGCCTGTCGTCGTATTTGAAGTGAGACAGCGTGAGTGTCCTCGTAGACAGCATGTAGTTTTGGTTTTTGGTAGCACCTTTATTGAGATAGAATTTATATGTTGTTTTAGTTTGCTAGGGCTGCTGTAAAAACGTTCCACAAATTGGGTGACTTCACAGAAATGTGTTTCTCATGTTTGGAGGCTACAAGTCTGAAATCAAGAGTGGTTCCAGGTCTCCTTTTGGCTGATAGATGGTCATCTTTACCCTGTGTCCCCTCAACGTCGTCTTTATGTGCATCTCTGTGTTCAGATTTCCCCTTCCTGTAAGGACATTAGTCGTACTAGATTAGGGCCCACCTTACTGTTAGGTGCACACACCGTAAGGGTGGTTTGTCCTCTTGGAGAACTGACCCCTTAATCGGGCTTTTCCTTATCCCTGGTGATTTTTCTAGCTTTGTCTGAAATTAATATGGTAGTTCCAACTTTCTTCAATTAGTGTTAGCATCTTTCTCCATTCCTTTTCATCATCCGTGACTGTATTTAAAGTGGGGTTCTTGTAGACAGCGTATGGTTTGGTCCTGTTGTGTTTGATCTACTTGGACAAGTTGCTGTCATTTAATTGGTACATTTATACCATTGACATTTAAAGTGATTTTTGATACAGATGGGTTAATTAGTACATACCATATTTTTTCATGTTTTCTATTTCCCATGTTCTCTGTTTTTTCTGTCCTGTACTTTTTCTTCTACTTTTTTTCTTCCTTCTCTAGTGTTTTTTTTTTTTTTAAAGATTTTATTTATTTCTTAGAGAGGGGGAGGGAGGGAGAGAAGCATCAATGTGCAGCCTCTTGCGTGCTCCCTACTGGGGACCTGGCCCACAACCCAGGCAGGTGCCCTGACTGGGAATCCAATTGGCGACCTTTCAGTTTGCAGGCTGGCACTCGATCCACTGAGCCACACCAGCCAGGGGCCTTCTCAAGTTTTGATGGAGCATTTTATGTTATTTAATATTTTATTCTCAGCATATCAGTTATGCTTTTTAAAAATGTTTTTAGGGTTTGCTCTTGGATTTACAATCAAACCATGTCTTCTTTCAGGTAACACTGTTGCATCTTGTAACAGAATTTCCCAATTCCTCCTTCCTTCTCTTATGGTATTGCTGCTGTTTGTTTAACTTAACCATAGCTGTAATCACTGAATATTGTGTTCCTGCTATGATTTTGAACAAACTGTTCAAATAACAAAATATTTTACGAGTATTTTCATGTATTCCTCTTCTAATGCTCTTCCTTTCTTTATGCAGACCCACGTTTCTGACCTATATAGCATTTTCCTTTTTTCTGAAGAATTTTTTTCTATTTCTTGCTGGGCAGGTCTGTTTTTAATTAATTCCCCTTAACTTTCTATGTTGAGAAAGTCTTTATTTCTTACTCACTTTTGAAGGGTAACCTTGCTAGATACACAGTTCTAGTTGGTGGTTTGTTTGTTTGTTTGTTTTATAACACTCGCACTCCACTCTCTTTTTGCTTACATAGTTTCTGAAGAAAAGTACAATGTAATTCTTACCTTGCTTCCTTTATAGATAAGGCGTATTCCGTCTTTGGTTTCTTTCACAATTTTCTCTTTGTCTTTGATTTTCTAAATTTGAATATGATATTAGGTGTGGCTATTTTACTATTTCTCCTTTTTGGTGTTCTCAGAGCTTCCCAAATATGTGATTTGTTATCTGCCATTAATTTTGGGAAATTCTCTGTGATTATTGTGTCAAATATTTCTTTTGTGCCTTCTCTTTTTCTGAACCCTCTGGTGTTCCCATTATGTGTATGTGATACCTTTTTATAACTGTCCCACAGTTCTTAGATACTCAGTTCTTGTAGGTTTGGTTTTTTGTTTTGTTTTGTTTTGTTTTTTCAATTCTCTTTGCATTTTAGTTTTGGAGATTTTTGTTGAACATTTCTTCAGGTTCACTGATACTTTCTTCAACCGTGTCTAGTCCATTGATGAGCCCATAAAAGGCATTTTTCACTTTTGTGACAGTGTTTTTGATTTCCAGCATTTCTTTCTTAGTTTTTATATTTCTGCTTATATTGCCCACCTGTTCTTGTAGATTGTACACTTTTTTGCATTAGAGCCCTTACCTAATTGATCATAGTTGTTTTAAGTCTCAGTGTAATAATTTCAACATCTCTCTTGTATGTGACTCTGGTTCTGAGGCTTATTCTATCTCTTTAAACTGTTTTTTGTGTTTTAGTATGCTTGTAATTTTTTGTTGAAAGCCAGATGAGATTCACTAGGTAAAAGGAACCCAGCACTGGTTTCTTCGAAGGTTTCTGTCTGTTCATCTCTCCAGTATTGGTTGCAGTGTTATCAGTTATCTGCTGAATCTAAGAAGAGTTGTTGGTTTTCATTTTGTTTAGTGTTTCTAATTAGGGTGGGAATAACAGCTTCCCAGCTCCTTTCATGCTGGACTGGACTTTCCCCAATTTTTTTTTAAGATTTTATTTATTTATTTTTAGAGAGAAGGGAAGGGAAGGAGAGAGGGAGAGAAACATCATCGTGTGGTTGCCTCTCACGTGCCCCCTACTGGGGACCTGGCCCACAACCCAGGCATGTGTCCTCACTGGGAATTGAACCAGCAACCCTTTGGTTCTCAGTCTGGTACTCAATCCACTGAGCCACACCAGCCAGAGCTTTCTACAATTCTTGAAGTAGACTGTTGACCTCCTCCCATGTCCCCACTCCTTGTGTGTGGCCTGAAATTCTCTTGAGGAGGAAAGATGGGTCAGATCATATGGCTTATCTGCTTTATTGTTTCATTTGTCGGCATCACTTCACTGTCAAGTGTTCAGTGTCTTGGGAACTATTATTTCATATACTTTGGTTGTTCATTGTTTCAAGTAGAAGATTAAATCTGGCTCCTATTATTCCACCTTAGTCTGAAGCAGAAGCAGCAGATTTTATTTTCAATAATATTTAATGCCAATTTTCCTCCCAAACACTATTTCTAGCCGTACTTCCTGGACATGTTGAATATTAAGTGAGTAAGATCAGAAGAAAAGAAAGCACCACTTTCCCTCCCCAGTGGAGCCATGTATGGGCCAAGTTTGTCTACACTTATCTTTGGTTATCCCAGCCCCCGCCTCCCCTCTAAACTCTCTCCTCACTGTTGTGCCCCGCCGCCCGCCCAGGCCAGGAGAGCCCTCACACCTTTTCTCCCATCCGCCCTTACCTCAGAGTCAGTCCGTGTATATCATCAAAGGAGAGCTCACCTCAGAAGCGTCCCACGTATGACTCAAGGCCCTAGCAGTATGATGAGTCCCTTAAAGGTATTTCATTTTAGTGGGGGGAGAGGTGGCAATGTTTGCATTCTAGTTTTATTTCTTTCAGACCACTGTTGTAAAAACATCCACATTGCTAACAATGTTAGGAAGTATGACAGTGATAACTCAAGTCTTGTTTTTGACTTGAAAAGTGCTACCTTCAATACTATTCTTTCTGAAAGACAAACTCATCATAATTGAACCTGTCAGAGTATTGACATGTTTACCAACAGTGGGATTATATTTCCATGCCCTTAACTGACGGCAAACTGTATTGATATAATACTCAAACAGTACAGCCATAACTTGCCTATTAGTAAATTGGCCCCCATATGCCGGAAAATTAAAAGAACACCATTCTACAAAGGATTTATGTATTTATCACATGCTCTTCACTATTTTGTAATATTTTCTTTAGAGAGCAGAAAGCTAACTCGGGGTTCTAGAGATGACAATTTGTCACTGCAGATAGTTGGGACGCACAGAGCATGCGGCTTCACCATTGGATGCACTCACTGTCTGTGGTACCCCTGCAGGTTTGTGCTTGAAAAGCACAGGGATTCTGGTACATTTTATTTTTCTCAATCCTGATGTTAAAAAATCATGGTGCATTTATACTTGCCTATGTTGCATTATCTGCTAATTTTGCAAATACATATGACCAGGTGAACAGGGGCCCTGGAGCTTAAGCTTCTTCAACTTCATAGTAAGGTCCCCTCTGAGTTAAAGAGTTATTCACTGATATCCTGCCCTGGGCTCAGCACAGTGCTGAGTTTTCACGCAAGCATCTGAGAAGGAACTGCACTGACTCCTGCTTATCAGGTTACACGGTCCTACGAGGGAGAATAAAATGTAAAACGGCACAAATAAGGAGCACAGACGCAATCCCACAGCTGACAGGACCTGAGAGAATGTTGAAGGTGTCTCAGTCGGTTCTGGCCGATGTGACAAAGCACCACAGCCTGGGCGGCTGAAGCAGCAGAAACACATTTCTCACCGTTCTGGAGGCTGGAGGGCTGAGGTCAGGGTGTGGTGTGGTCAGGCTGTGGGCGGCACTGCTCTCGAGTTGCATGCTGCTGACTTCTCTGTCCTCTGGGTGAAAAGAGGGGGCGCTGGTCCCATTAATGGGGCTCCTCCCTTGACCTAATCACACCCCAAAAGCCCCACCTCCCAGTACCATTACACTGGGGATTTGGGTTTCAACATGAATTGTTTTTGGTAGGGGACAAAAATTCAGTCCATAGCAGCAGGTCTCTCCTTAAGACCCCCAGTCCACCCCTGGAGCCCAGTCTTCAGATTTAGCTATGACCCAAGGTCACTTAGGATCAGAGGGAAAATTGGGGGACAGCTGATAAGGTGACAAATCAGGAAAATTCTATTACTAAGAGAATTAATTTTATAAAATTTAATTTCCTATTTCATTTAGCATATATAGGGGTTTTTTAAACCAAAATTATTAAAAAGATTGAAAGTTACAAAATTCAGTGTATAGTTGTGCTAATTTATTTGTATTTAATGGGTAAAAAGTATGACTACTAAAGTCTATTATGATAAAGCTAACTAAAATAAAAAAGCACTGACACGTGAACTAATGAATAAAAATAAAGTGCTTAAGTTCTCAAATAAACCAGGTTTAAACTAATAAAAAGTTAGTGTAGAAAATTCCAACCTACTACAAAGTTGTCCACAGAAAAATAGTTTTGACAGGTGACCCACAAGACATGTAAACAGCTAAGAGCATGTTCAACATTAAGATTTGCAGTGGAATCGATGGCAGTTTACGAACTGTCTCCCTGTGCCTTCCTGGGAGAGAAGGTTGTGGAGAGGGAAGCAGAGAAAGTACCAGGCTTCAGACTCAGGCCGGGCAGCAGGGATGCTTCTCTGCTCATGCAACCTGCTCTCCTAAGAATACCCAGGAGAGACCAGTGACTTAGGACTTCTGCAGCAGTAGAGCTGTTAGGTAAAAACAGGGAGGAGGTAGGTCAGTCTGAAATCAGCGCTTGCCTCCGAAGGTCTCCCCTGCTCCCCAGCACAAACGTGAGCATCCCCAGACATGGAGACCGCGTTCACCCTGCTGCCTCACCCTGAGGTCCTGATGACACCAATGGATAACATTTAGGCAGCGTTGTAGCTTAAGGGTACTTTAATAACCTCTTATTTACTCACGCATCATCAGAGACTGATTTACCAGAGTTTATGGAAAGAAAGATACCTCACAATTTAAAGCGGCCAGTCTCACCCTTAGCTGCACACTGGACACCCCAGGGGAGTTTTAAAAATCATGGTACTCAAGCCACTTCCCAGGCCAATCAGAATTCAGGGGCCAGGAGCCATGCACAGCGATACAGAGGCTTAATGAAGCAGGAACTCAGCCTGTGTCCAGCTGCCCAAATTAGCTGAATTTAGAAAGGAACACACAGTTACAGTCAGTGCTATATTTTATTTTGGCACAGGCAGACCCAAAATCACGGGTAGAGGGGGAGAGAGTAGGGTCCCCATGTGGCGGATTCCGACTGGCAGAATCCATGTCGACCACGAATGAATGTGTAAATCATCTCACACACAAACACGCAGGAATAGAGAATCGGGACCACACGACCACTCCCTTATCATACGGGAGAGGCCCCGAGCCTTGGGTCCAGGGATTTTTATTGCTGTTCTCCGGGACATTACCTCAGAATGGTATTCATTAACTATGTATAGATTGTAGATTCTCTTTAGGTGGTAGACAGCCCAGAAAGTACATCAAAAGAGTTATGCAAAGACAAGAGTATGGCTGAACTTTTAAAGGGTTAGCATTGGTCTAAGGAGGCTAGTTAAACATTAGCATTTGTTCTTTTTTTTTTTAAGATTTTATTTATTTATTTATTTTCAGAGGAGAAGAGAGGGAGAAAGAGCAATGTATGGGTGCCCCTCACATGGCCCTCACCGGGGACCTGGCCTGCAACCCAGGCATGTGCCCCGACTGGGAATCAAACCGGGACCCTCTGGTTCCCAGCCCGCGCTCAATCCACTGAGCTACACCAGCCGGGTAGCATTTGTTCTTTTGATCTAGGGAGAGAGAGGTTTCTTAGCAAGAGCAAGGTTTTATTTTAAAAGGAACATGCTAGCCTGATTTCCCCACAGGAAATTCTGCTACCCCACGCATGGGTCCATGCATGCCAGCTTGTGCTTATCACGAGAGTCTTTGCTAATGTATGCATGAAAGCACAAGGATACGCTTCCCTTACTGTGGGTATAAGAATTTCCCTTATCCCCATTCAGAGCCTACCTCCTTCAAGAAATCAGGCGGTTTCTCATTTCTCTCTCTTAAGGAGCATTTTAGAATTCAGAACAGCTGTTCGTCTTTTATCTTCTAAGCCACCTTCACCGTTTGCCAAATTTCTGTACATGTTTGGGTCTGTTTCTGTACTGTCCATTAGTAATGTATCCATTCAAGGGTCACTGCCATACTGTTTTAGTGATTGAGGCTTTATAATGCATTTTACTCTCCGGTCAAGCTGTTTCCCTCTTACGGTGCTTTTTTTTTTTTTCAGAGTTGGAGAGAAAGGTTTAATCAATCACAGGTTTATCTAACCTAGACTTAATTTTTCAAGTCCAGGGTTTGCACATTCTTTCCCCCCTGGCCCCCGGCCATATTCTCTTTTCTTCCTCTTTGGTGAAGCTTTTTCTTTCACATTCAGCCTGAGAAGTAAATGAAGAGGAGTGGCGCTGGTGAAATGTGGTGGGCGCTGGAGCCTGTAGAAACCCGTGGTTTTAAAGAGGGTCTGAGAATCACTGACTCACGTACCTGTTATCATACTGCATCATGATTTGCTAGAAATAGCAAGCAGTTCTTCTAAATATGTGCAATTAATGTTATTTTTATATTGACAGCTAACGTTAACATTTTTTGTCTGTAAACACTCATTAGTGACTGTTGATAGTCTCCCTTGTTTCTTCTCCCCCTCACACACATCCCCTCTCTCTCCCTGCTCCCCATCCCACCCCCATTTCTCAGGGTACAGGCCCAGACCTGGTGCCACACTCTCTCAAGACTAGTGGTAGGCATGGCATGACTTCAGACCGAGAGCCCCTTAGGACTGTTTTCATTAACTTATCAATGCCTCTCATTTCTTTGTTACAAGAGAAAAAGCTCTTTCGTGACATGAAAGAAACTGGCAAGCATTATTAGTGTGACTGAGCTTTACTCCAAGCATACATGAATGCTCTCTTCTTTGGACAGCCGCCAAGGAAAAAGATAAGGAAACCGTGGAGGCCACTGAGGGGGTCCCCGTCATAGGAAGAGGAGGGGAGGCATGCAGAAGGCTCTGGGGGTGTCACAAGGCTGTAGCAGCCTCTGTTACTGTCTTCTACCCGAGCACGTGCAGAGAGAACTGTGGGCTGGTGTGTGCCGGGGCCCGAGAGACGTGGCGTAGTCTCTTGATTATGGAAGTTTCATTTTTATCTGAGAGTAAACTGGCCTGTTCAGCTATTACTTTTTTTTTTTTTTTTTTAGATTTTATTTATTTATTTTTAGAGAGGGGAGAAGGGGAGGAGAAAGAGAGAGAAACATCAATGTATGATTGCCCTTCACGTGCTCCCAGCTGGGGACCTGACCCACAACCCAGGCATGTGCCCTGACTGGGAATCTAACTGGCAGCCCTTTTGTTTGCAGGCCCATGCTCAATCCACTGAGCTATACCAGCCAGGGCAGCTATTACTTTATTGAGCATCTACTGTGTGCAGAGGTGCTGTGGGGAGTACAAAGATTTTTACAAAACAGTGCTTCCCTTGAGATTTTTATGATTTCTTGGAGAAATAGCACAAACTTACAAGGATCAGAATGAATGATAAATTCACTAGAAGATAACATTGGTGAAAATCTGAACGACCTTGGGTATGATGATGACTTTTAGCATAAAACACTAACAGTATAATCCATGAAAGATTATAAAGAAGTAGTTGATAAACTGGATTTCATTAAAATTAAAAACCTCTGCTCTGTGAAAGCCACTGCCAAGAAAATGAGAAGACAAGACACAGACGGATAGAAAATACTTGCAAAAGAAATATCTGATAAAGGATTGTTATTCTAAATCACAAAGAACTCTTAAAAACTCTACAATAAGAAAACAACTAATTTAAAAAATGGGCGAAAGGCCTGAACAGACATCTCATCAAAGCACATACACAGATGTCAAGTAAGCACATGAAAAGATGTCCAATGTCAGATGTCATTATGGAGTTGCAAGTTCACCTATTAAACGGCCGCTACTGTGGATAGCGCAACGTGAAGAATGAACCTACTGGGGACTGCAGGGCCTGGGCGGTACTGATGGGTCAGCGCAGGTTCACTGACTGTGACACGTGGGTCACGCTTGTGGGGCATGTGGATGGTGGGGGAGGTTTTGTATGTGTGTGGTGGCGAGGGGGTGGATTGGGCAGAGGGTGTGTAGGAAGTTTCTGTACTTTCTGCTCAATTTTGCTGTGACCCTAAAACTGTTGGGAAAAACAGTATTTTTTGAAAGGCAGTGTACATAAGCAAATAGTTTATAGTTACTAGCTTAAAAATTGCATGGAGATATGCCAACTATCAATAGTTGCCTCTAAAGAACAGAATATTGGATGAGAGAAATCACAGACCTACATGTAATACCTCAGACTATAAAACTTACAGAAGAAAACGCAAAATGTTTTCATGATCTGTGTCAAGCAAAGATTTCTTAGCTCAACACCATCAACATTCATCAAGAAAAAAGGTACATTGGGTTTCACTAATATAAAGTTCTGTTTTTAAAACACACTTGAAAAAATGAGAAGATGAGTTACAGACTGAGAGAAAATATTTTCAAAAGACATAACACATATCCAGAAAAAATATCTGCGTGTGTGTGTCCAAGAATAAGAAAACAAACCATTCAGTTATTAAGTGGGCAAAATAATTTGAATAGAAATTTCACCAAAGAATCTATAGATGGCAAATGATCACATGAAGGGATGCACAGCATCACTAGTCATTAAAAATGCAGGTTGATGCCACAGTGAGATACTACACTTGAGAGAGAGTAGCCAGGAAAGCAATGGGAACGCCGTGCAGTCAGGCCCGGCACTCGTCCGCTGCCGGGGGAATGCAGAGCTGGGACAGCACTTTGGAGAACAGTTTGGGAGTTTCTTGTAAGATTAACCGTACACTTAAAATATGATCGAGCAGTCCCACTCCTAGGTATATAAGAGGAATGAACATTTGTATTCCCACTAAAACCTGTGCTCAAAGTCATAGCGTTTTTACTCGTAACTGTCCTAAACTTGAAACAATAGGAAGGACTTTGAATGGGGCAGGTGAACTGTGATGCGTCTGTACAGCGGGACGCTTAGCAATAAAAAGGGCATACTGCTGATGCACACATATGTGGGTGAACCTCAAATGCGTTGTCAGTTGAAAGAAACTGGACTCGAAAAGTTACATAATGTATAATGCCATTTATGGGACATTCTGCAAAGGGCAAAACTACAAGGGAAGAAAACATCGGTAATCACCAGGGGACGGGGGAGGCCAGAAGGATGGACTACAGAGAGTCATTTGGACATTGGAGAACTTTATTTAAATTTTCATAGTGGCTACACAGCTCTAGTTTTGTTAAGTGTCATAGAACTGCATCTAAAAGGGTAAATTGTACTGTATGTAAATGTGATGGTTAATTTTATGTGTCGCCTTGACTGGGCTAGGCTAAGAGAGAGAGTGAGAGAGAGTGTGTATGTGTGTGTGTGTGTGTGTGTATAGAGAGAGAGGGAGAGAATTTACGGAATTGGCTCTGGCAAGTTCAGTTCTGCAGGTAGGCTGGCAGGCTGGAGACCCGAGCAAGAATTCATGTTGCAGCTCCAGGATGAAGGCATTCCGGAGAATTTCCTTTCCCTTGGGGGACTGGGGCGGGGGCGGGGGTGGGTGCGGGAGGAGTGGGTCTTTTTTCTCTTAGGGTCTTCAACTGACTGGATGAGGCCCACCCACATTATGAAGAGTAATCTGCTTTACTCAGTCTACTGATGTAAATGTTAGTCTCATCCTTTAAAAGCTCTTCACTGAAACATCTAGAATAGTGTTTGATCAACTTTCTGGGTACTGTGGCTTAGCCAAATTGACACAAAATTAACCATGACACTCAGCAAACGTTAGCTGACCGTAACTTCCCTGATACAGGGATGAAGGGGAGAAAGAATCCTGTTCTCAGCTACCTCACGGTCGGGTCAGGTATAGGAACTTGCACACACAGGAGGAGGCAGAGTTCACCCTGCAGGTGGGCATCGGGGAGTGGGGCGAGGAGGGGCTTCTCAGGGCAGGTGACAATTGAACCGAATCTTGAAGGCTTATCACTGCATTCTGAGCTCCTAGAACCGTGTTTGGCACATAGCAGGTGCTTCATAAATATCTGAATGAAGTTGGGAGCTATGGACAGAGAGGTGGAGGAAGACAGTGATGGTCCTTGCTAAGGAGTTGAGTGCTGTGGAGAGTGATCGATTTTAAACCGTGCACGGGACCAGCGTTGGGAAATCTGTCGGCAGCGTGCAGGGCAGACCGTGGGGGCTGACGGGAGGCTGGAAGAACAGCCTGCGTCTACTACATCTGACCAGGTGTGACATAAACAGGCAGCTCACTAAACCATTGGCAAGGCTGACTGGCGAGGGGTGGGGAGGAGAGAGATTGAGGAGGCAGGACTGAACGTGGAAGAGGCTCCAGGCACGGACCGCACGGGAAGGGCCCTCGCGCACCCTTGTTTTAGGGATGAGGTCTCAGACCCAGAGGAGGAAAGCAGCTTACCCCCGCCACACAGCCTCCCTGATGGCACATGTGGGACCAGAACCCAGGTCCTACCTCTGGTCATGTGCTCTTCCAAGGCCGATGGCCTGGGTTCCCTCTCTTGCTCTCCTTGTCCTCAGGCAAGTCCCCATGTCATTCCAGCCTCCACTGTGGGAGGTGAGCCCCCGGGCACTCAGCGCCACCCTTGGCTGCAGAAGGAAAGGCAGCGGTGCCACTGATGGGCGCATTCTGTGAGGATGGCGATGGGGGCAGGTGTCACCTGGGGTTTGTTCTGGGCACAGTCTTCATTCTGGAGCAAGCCTGCTCTGCATGGGCCTGAGGCTGACCCGGAGTGGCGTTTGTTATTTTAAGTAATTCACGTTGGAGGGAGGAAGGGACTGAGGAAAATGTGAAAATGAGTAGCTCTCGCAAGACGTATGTGATAAAGGAAACGGAACATAAATACTGAAGAAGAGGCACATCTGTTATTTTTGCTCCTTTTAATAGCAACCTCTAAGTCAGACTTTCACCCGCAGTGGGAACTCCTTAGCTCCTGAGTGATTTCCTAGCCCAAGCCCTCCCTAGCCCGATGGGAGCACAGGAAGGTGGGCTCTGGGGCGGGCAGGGGGTGGCGAGAACCAGCATGGGCCCTCCAAGCAGCGCCCCCACCACCCAGCCTTGTGCAGGGGGCAGGGGGTGGGCTTTGAATGCTGGCCCTTCTCTCGCTTCCTCTCCATTTATTGAAGATCGGGGCGGCCTACCTGAGTCGCCCTCAATCCCAGGCACATCCACACCCAGACTGTTCCTCACAAGCAACCAGGAAGGCAAAGCAGACATTTCATAAGAATATGGACACCTTAACATGGAGAAACAGTGGCATTATCTCTCCAGTCATTTTTCATCTTTTTGGAGGCAGATGGTGTGCCCAGCGACCCTGTGCCAGGGGGTGCTGAGCCTGGGGGCTGAGCTGGGGACTGGCGAAAGTCGCAGAGGGGTGGGGCTGACCGAGCCAAATGATTCTGAGTCTTTTGCAGGCGAACCGGTCTCTGTCCGAGGCCCATCTGCTGCTGTGAGGAAGGGCTGAAGGGCTGCTGGGGGTCCACGGGCCCTGAAGTAGCCCCCAGTCAGCCTCCTCGGGCCTCCGACTTCCCCTAGGAGCCTCCTCTGGAGTGAGCCGTTGAAGGCTCTGGTTGAAAACAAACCGCCGCAGGAGCGTGTGTAGACTAAGCTGTTAGCTACCAGCGCCTTGGCTCTCGACAGTTCACTTCTGTTGCTGTGCACTCAGCTCTGTGAGAAGATTTATTGGGGACTCAGGGGAAGAGGCGGCCTGCTCTTGCCAGGGTGGCAGTCACCCCCAGATGGGAGCCGGAGCAGCTTCAGAGGAATGCAAGAGGAGTGTAATGACAGGTGAAAGGGAGGACGGAGGCAAGACCTGCTCGGAACAAGGGTGGGAGGAGTGCTTCAGGAAAGTGACTGAACACTTGGAATAATTGCCATGAGGCATGTGAGAGAGAGGAAAATGGCCTGTGCAGGAGTGTGGGGGCACCTGGGCTGCAAGCCACGTGTCTGCAGGGTTGCCTGTCAGCGTGGTTGTGTCATTTTCTCCAGCAGTGGGACAGCCTGGAAGTAGAAGTGGACGGTGAAATCATCTGTAGCTGTGGATTGGCCAGGCAGATACAGCGGTAGAAATCCTACCCTCTTCTCCCTTTTATTTGGGACAGGAAGTAAGCAGGGACTAGGTGTGGCTATATGGATCTTGGCTGATGATTGGATGGAAAGGCTCTGGAATAGCGGGGTAGACTGCTGGGGCTCTCCCTTTTGTTATTCTCTCTTCTTCCTTTCTCTATTGTGCTGTCTGGAAGGTAGACAGCATGGCCGGAGCTCAGGCAGCTATCTTGGGCTATGAGACAATGTGCTAAAAATGAATGAACAACAAGAGAAGAGAAGAGGAGCATGGGTCCCGGATGCACTGATAGTCACCATCCCACTTTTTTTTTTTTTTTAAATGTGTGAGAGAAATAAACCTTATGATTTTAAGGACTGTTCTTTGGGTTTTCTATGTTATGCCACTGAACCTAATCTTCACAGAAACAGGCCAAGTATGGGGAAATTGTGGGTAATTATAAGAATCTCAGTAAAGTGATCGACCATGGAATCTTAATAAAATAAGAAAGGGCGAGAAGCCAGGGGGTGACCGATTTGCTGGAGAATGGGACTCCAGCCTTGCGGCACTAACAGCAGGGCGGCCTGGGCAGAGGCAGAGGTTTCTAAGAATGGGAAACAGGACATAGTGGTTAGAAAGTGAAATTTCTGATTTTCCGGTTTCACAGCTGGCTTGACAAGATGTGGTCTGGTCACAGAAAGTGCTAACATTTCTCACGTGCTTCCTGTGCAGCCTGCTCCCTTTTAAGTAATTGGTGCTCCTGACCACATACCTCACCCAGACTTTGGAAGGTCGCTTCGTTTATTAACCTATTTCATAAATGAAGAAACTGAGGCTCACAGAGGTCAAGAAACTTAACTGAGGGGACAAAACTGATAACTAGCTGGGTTGGCATCAGAGCCCAGGCACGTGACTCCAGGGCCCAAGCGCTTAGCCACACCCACTCTTCTGCCTTGCGCTACACCGGGAATGCGAGCATGCAAGCAAGCGCACAGAGGTGAAGGCCTGTGAGGTGGCTGGTGGCTGCATCTTCTGCATGGACGTTCAAACCCCACAGTGTCATGGCCCGACATGAGGTGTGGGGAAGGCTGTGAGCCACAGAACCAGACACTGAGTTTACAGACCAGGGCGAGGAGAGGGTGGGACAGTGACAACAGGAGCCCTAAGACGGTGTGAAGGAGCTGAGATCCGGCTGCCCTGTAGCGCACTGCCCCTGCCCCTGGAGTTCAGAGACTTGCAAGACAACACAGGCGTCTAGGGAACCAGCACCCCACAGCGGGAGTTAGATTGCCGCTGATGCAGGAGAAGGGTGGGCTCTGGAGCCAGATGCTCTGGGTTCGGATCCCATTTCCACCTCCTACGCCGTGCCACCTCGGACAAGCCACCTAACCTTTTGTGACTGTGTCCTCGTGTGTATGGGCATAGTGATAGCTCCTACCTCACAGGCTGTGAAGATGAAATGAAGGAACACTTTTCACAGCACCCAGCACATGGTGAGCACTCGGTCCTGCCCATGCTGCTGTTGCAGAGCCTCGTGGAGAAGGTAAGGACCCGTGGGACAGAGCGGAGCAGGATGAGGAGGGCAGAGGATGAGGAGAGGCTTCCCGAAAGGACAAGGAGAAATCACAGGGCTGGGCCAAACCGCCTCCCAGGGAAAGCTGTCCCCCTGACCCCCGGACATCACTCTGGACACGCCCCTAGGCCTCCTCTCCTCAGGTTGCTAGCTTGTCAGTCTTATGTTTCTAATACAAGAAAAGACCCCACCCCTTTCTAATTAAATGTCAGCATCTTGGAAAGAGGAGTTTTCCTCTGAGCTCCCAAACCGCACATGCCCACCTATCACCCAGCACCTGTACCCAGGTCAGTGTCTAATGGTATTTGTCGGATGATGGCACGCACTGTCCCAGCTGTGCCAGCGTGGCCAGGATGGGGCCCAACTGTGTTCACTGTTCTCCTTGTTCTGCCCGGAGCCCTGTCCGCCAGCTCCGGGCCCTGTCCCTGGTGCTGCCCTGGCTCTGTCTGCCCCTGGAGGTCCCACCCACTGTGTGCATGGCCAGCTATGCCCTCCTCTGGTTCTGCAGTTGTTGTTAGACACCATCGGGCCCAATCCTGCTGAGGGAGTTGTTTTTATTAGCAAGTGTCATGAGGTTGGCATCTGCGTGTCTGTTTAGGAAAACTTCTGGTGAGGCGAGACAAGTATTAGTGATGATGACAGGGAATCTGTTACAGAACCCAGTGCCCCTGGGCCAAATTAATGTCTGGATGGCCACAGGACCGTGGGCAGGCCCCGGTGCCCTCCCTGGTCTCAGCACCTCTGGGCCAGGAGGGTGCAGCCCCAGGTCCTGCACTGGCCCAGCATCGGAGCCCAGAGTCTAGCTCTGTACTCTGCTGCCGACATGCTGCATGATGCTGGGCAAGTCATTTCATCTCCGTGGGCATCATGGCGTCAGTCTGTGAAGTGGAAAGAATGAATATTGCCTCCCAGGGCTTTTAAGAGGCCCAAGCAGAAGAATTAAATTGAAAATGCAGTGACATATGGGCCACCGTGCAATGGAGTGCCCAGCATGCTGTGGGTTCTTGGGGGAAGTGCAAGAACTAGCAGATTTAACCTTCAGGACAGCGCTTGGCTCACAGTCAGAGAGGCTACATCTCTTGCCCAGGCTCACAAAGCTGGTGAGCAGAGGAGCTGAGATCTAGATCTTGGTAAGTCTAGCTCCAAAGGTCATACTATTTTCTCTGAGCCAGAAGGCAAAACAACCTAAAGAAATGACCACCTCCCAGCCCCCACCCCAGGGTATCTGGGAGGCCTGGGAAGTGAGGTGAGCAGAAGAGAAGATGGAGCTTGGGCAGAGTGGGGAAGAAAAGTGGAGAAAAGGAGGGGTGTAGATGGGCACATTAGCTTGGAATGAGCAGCAGGCAGGTTCTGGGGGCTGGTGGTTTCTTTTTTCTTAGTAACATGCGTGTCTTCACTTTGCGATAATTCATGGAGCTGCACACCATGACTTGCGTACTTTTCTGTACATATGTTAGACTTTTCTAAAAGGTTAAAAAGAAACTAGGAACTTTGTAGCATTCAGTTCTGGAGTCCAAATGTATTTTTAAAGTTCATACTTATGCAGCTCTCATCTGCCTCTATTCAAATGACATTAAAAGTTACCTTTAAAAATCTGAAGACATCCAGGTGAAATTCCCGAGTCTGGGTCAACCTGCAGATCCCAGAACTGAAATTCTGAGAACTGCTGACCAGCTCCTGACATGGAACTCACATCGGTCATGGGCCGCCTCCTCCTGCCAGCTAGACAACTATTTTCTTCAGCCTCCCTTGAATCGAGAGTGACTGCATGACTTAGGTTAGCTAGCGAGATGTGAGCAGAAGAGTTATGTAGGATTTCAGGGAATGTCCTTGAAGGGAGAAAGACCCACCTTCCTTTATCTCTTCCTCTATCTTGTTAACTGGACCTTAGATGTGATGGCTGGAGCTTTGGTTTCTGCCTCGGAATATGAGGACAGGAGCTACATCCTTGGGATAGTGGAGTGATGAGCTGGAAGGAACCCAGATCATCAAGGTCTTTTTCAAATGGAGCCACTCCCCTAGCCTTGGATTGCTTCCCTTAGATTATCTGTTATATGACAGAGAAAAAAACTGTGTATCTCTATTAAATCTTGTCATTTGGGGGATTCCAGTCCCTCGGAGCTGAACCTGATTCTAATTCATACTTCCTGAACTAAGGTGGGAGAATGATGGTGGGGGGTACAGGGCAGAGGGGAATAAAGGGGAGAAAAAGATGGGACAACTATAACAGCATAATCAATAGAATATATTAAAATAATTCATACTCCCCCATGAAAGACACAGTGGCCTTTCCTTGTTCTCCTTGGGCCTAATGGTCAACCCAGGATCTGATGGGAACCCACCCTTTGAAAGGCTCCAAATCGCAAAGACAAGAGGTCTTTCACCACCGTGAAAAATGCCATTAACCATTTCCTGACATGAAGGCCCCACATGAAAGCTGAAAGGACAACCCAAGTGGAATGGTTTTATGGGGCCTGGGGAGTTTCCCAACTCTCTCTTTCACATACATGGTGCCCGAAATTCCATCTTCATAAGATTATGTAGTTATAAGAATTCCTCGTCAAATACAAATGCTTCTAGGGAAGAGTGCCCCATATGGGCATGAAGTCATTATCTCAGAAGTAGAGACTGTTAGAGAATTCTAAAGATGAGTGAGCCCTTGGGGGGTGTTTAGCCCAGTAGTTTCCAAGCCCTCACATTCTGAGATGGCGCCTAGAGGGCCACCATTTGGGGTAATAAGGGACATGAGGGGAGGACAGAGGACACAGGGCTCCCTTTTGCTTTGAAGCCAACTTTCTGTGCTGGGAAAAGTTTTAAAAACCACATCTCTCTTTTATTTTATGGGCTAAAAAAAGTCCAAGGTTGCCAATAGATTAATCAAGCCTGAATTCCGATGGCCAGTGAGTGGCAGAGCCAGACTTGGAGTTCGGGTTTCCGACTCTGAGGACTATGCTCTCCCCACTATTCCATTCTTCCTTTGCTTGCCTTCAGACTAACAGGTCACCTGCAGACAGTTAACCCTTCAGGAAGGTTAGCCTCAGACTTGTATTAAGGAGATGAGAGAGGGAGACTGAAGGCACACAGTTTTGGTGGGAGGATGGGGAAGGGGCAGATCCAGGTCTGGGCTTCTGTGGAGAAGCTGGAGAGCCTTGGCCAGCAGACAGTGCTGGGCATGTGCAGTAGTCAGTCAAGTGCTGCCGGGGGCAGAGGGGAGCCACAGAGGGTGCCTGAGCCCCGTCACACACTTGTCAAGACTCACCCTTTGTAAAATCACTCCCTCTATCTCAGGCCATAGTAAATACTGCTGTTCACCTTAGACATGGTAACTTTATGGTTCACAAGGAAGATGCTCTTACATTTTCGCATTTAACCATCACAACCTCCTACTTTGGGAGGTCGGCATTATGTTTACCAGTATATTTTATATGTGAGGACATCGGGGATTAAGAGAGGGTCTTTCCAGAGCCCCCAGAGCTGAGTCCTAAAGCATGTTTCCTCTTGACTCCTGGTCCTGAGATCTTTGCTGCCGTTCTACGGCACCTCCCTGACACCAGGACACTGTCAGCCACTCTCTCCAGCCTGTCGCAGCCTTTGCAGCCGACCACTGAGGCTTTTAGACAACAAACATAATCTGTTTCCACACTGTAACTTGGCTGACTTGTTGCCTGGCTTCTTACAAGGTTGATCTCTGTGTGTGTGTGTGTGTGTGTGTTTGGGGGGATGTGTTTGGGGGGTTGGGCAGGACTCAGAGCCTTGGTGACCCCACACATGGTTCTGAAATGCTTCTGGAATGGTGAAGGGCACATCTCCCCACTCTGTCATTTCTCTCTCATTGGCACTACCGATCACAGCATCCATGACCCATTAAAAGGAGGAATGGGGAAATGTAAGTGAAAAATGTGCTCCTCTTGCTGATGGTGGACATGGGGGTTGACTCTCCAACACCCCTTCCGTCTCCAACTATGCAGCAGCAATGTGGTTTCTGAAAATGACCCCAGCTCCTGGGACTGGGTCCTCGAAGACTAAGCCAATAATGATGATACCGTCATTCTCTTGTCAGCGATTGGTGCAGGGGTCCCAGGTGTAAGCCAATCAGTGCCTGGTATCCCTCTACTGATTATTATTGGTGCCAGATGGGGGCAGAGTCAATCTCTCTCTTTCTCTCTCTTCCTCCCTCCCCCTCCCTCCCCCTTCCTCCCCCCTCCCCCTTTCCTTCTCCTGCTATTGCCCCAGTTACTGCGGGCATTCATCACATGACCAGGAGGACACCCACTCTTAGAGGTGCACATTTTAACTCAGGACCTTCAGATTATGAGGCTGAGGCGCTGCTCACTGTGCCAGGAGGGCCATTAGAAGCCTATGCTTTAGATGGCAGAGCAGGGGATGGGAAGAGCCTGGGTTCTAGAAATACTGATTAGCTAGTTGTGGAGCCCACCCCACTTCTAGTTTTTCTGATATGTGGGAAAAATAAATTTCTCAATGGTTCCTGTCACTTAAGTCAGAAGATTTTAATTGACTTTCAGGACACAAGGAACACAACCCATACTTACGCTCAGCAGTCCCTGGTAACGAGGGGCATGTATTTATGAGACAGCTGGTCAAACATAGAGGGCACTTGATGCATGGAAATGTCGTCCTGTGATCTCCAGGCTGAGCCTCAGAGAGAAACGAATCTATGCTGACACGTCGCTGGTGGAAAATGGATTAACATGTTATAACTTATCAGGCCTTCGTAAATAGAACGCCTGGCCACGGGGGAATAACTTTTACTGTGACTGTTCAGGCCAGTGGGGTAGGACTGTTTGCACGGAGCTCTGCATGTCACATGTGTCGACCAGGGATAGCAAACTGCACCTGCGGGCCCCCTCAGCTCATGCCCTTTCACCTCTGTGCTATTAATACTTTCACACGGTGACAGCAGAGTCATATGCGACAGAAACCACATGGCTCCCAAAGCCTGCAGGGTTTCCTCTCTGGCCCTTTCTGAAGAAGTGCACTGGCCCCTGGGGCTCAGCACTGTCTCCTTGGCCTGTCAGTGACAGGCCAGTGACAACGTGGGCAAACCCGCCACACAGCAAGCCAGGCGGGCACTTTGGTGACTGCACTTGTGGCTGGTGATGTGTTTTTAAGGTGTTCAGGCAGAATACGCCCCTTACTTTTCATATATAAGTATTGACATTGTTGAATGACAAGAAATTTTCTTTAAAATAATCTTTTTCCCACTAATTCCTATTATAACATCAGGTACGTGTCCCTCCAGAAAACCACTCCCCATTAGATCGCATTGAAAAGGTGTAAGGATGTGGCTCAGGTGATGGCCCCCTGGAAGTGTCTTTACAGTGCTCTGAGTGCAGTTCCAAGGGGACATGGCCTTTTTTGCAGGCGCAGATGATACTTCCAGTTAAATTGCCACCGGAAACACTAGGATATACCGTGAAAGCCATCAGAGCCTTTCCCAACAGCAGGGTTTTCTTTTTTTAAAGATTATTTATTTATTTTCAGAGAGAGAAGGGAGGGAGAAAGAACAATGTATGGTTGCCTCTCACATGGTCCTCATTGGGGACCTGGCCCGCAACCCAGGCATGTGCCCCAACTGAGAATCGAACCGGGACCCTCTGGTTCCCAGCCCGTGCTCAATCCACTGAGCTACACCAGCCGGGCCCAACAGCAGGGTTTTCAAAGGGAGGGAGAAGAGAGTGTTTTTGCACCAGGAACCTGTGGAGCAAAGGGAACCCCAGAAAGTGGCAAAAAAAAAAAGCGTGCCAGAGACAAACTCTGACACTGTACCAGTGCGCGGTGGATCAGCCCTGAGGGACCAAGCTTAACTCATTTCCATGAATGTTAAATGAATTGGAGGATGAAGCACTTCAAACGGCGCCAGCTTTCATAAGGCAGTGATCCTCGGCCTCTCTCCCTCGCCTGTCCCCCTGGCAGGAGGGAGAGAATTCATTCTCAAGCTGATCCAATAATGAGACATCATTGGGGTGGGGGTGGGGGGCTGCAGCAGCAGGGAGGGGTCTGATGTCAGGGAAATAAATGAAAGATAAGCTGTCACATCCAGGCCTTTTCAGCCACTTCTCCCCACCAGCCTGCAGGGCGGTTGATCTAAAATGCAGACCTGACCCTGTCAGCTCCCCCACTGAAATCCTGCAGTGGTTCCACGGGGAAACCCTGGCTCCTGCCTGCCCAACCCTGCCTCGTCTCTCCCACCACACCGAGCCGACTACCCTTCGCCTCCCACGGCCGACCTTTGCCCACATGGCCCCTCTGCCCAGCGGCCCTCATCCCTCTTCCTCACCTGGCTGACTGTCCTTACCTGTCACAGTTCAGGTCACCTTCCTTGCCATTCTGCCCCCTGCTCACCTCCCCACCCTGCTGCTCCCAGTTTGGGATGGAGGAACTCACCCTACTGCAGGTGTGTCTGTCTGCCTTCTTCACTGCACTGCGAACTCCTCTAAGGGCACAGACTGTGCATCGCTGATCCTCATTTCCTTGGCATATCACTCAATATCGAGCACACAGGTGACAGTCCCACCACATCTACTGGATGCCTGGAGCCTTTATTTAGAACCTAAGACCGTGGGTTCTTTCAGTGAAATGACACATGCTTTGCGGTGGCCATGGCATCGGTGTTGGGGCTCTCCCCGGGGGCTTTAGAAGTGGGGGATGGTAGAGGAACACTCCTCCCCTCTCTCTTCTCAGGCCCAGAGGGGTGCTAAGCGTCTCTAAGCAGCTCGATGCATAGGGCATTCTTTTGAAATGCCAGCATTGCGCAGACCACCCACAGATCACGTCCAGGGGCCTGTGCTGGGTCGGGGGTGACAAACACTCACTCTTCTTCCTCCAAGGGCAGAACCTGATCCTGGGGTTTGTAACCCAGGGCTCGGCCTTTCAAGTTAGCAAAGGAGATTCCAGGTCCATTTTGGCCACCATGTCATCTAAATGTGTTCTGAGTGACTTTATTTTAAACAGTGTCACTTTCTGGCTGCCTGTGGGAACCGGACATACCTGCGGTGGAAATGGATCTTTCTGCACTGCAGTGCGTTGGATGCATCAACCCTGCGGATCAATGATAGTGAGAGTAACACTGTCCCCACCATTGGAAACAAACTGGATAACTCGGGGCCAGTGCCAGAGAGGAACACCTGGGAGGTGGTGCTCAGACAGAGGAGGATGTGAAACTAATATAAAATAATACGGATTGTCAACTGTAATTGAAAAATAAAATGAAAGAAAATGTAAACAAATTTTTTAAAATAAGTATATAGAAATTATTTTAAAGGAGGAAAAAGAGGAGAATGTTTCTCAGATTGGAGATGTGAAGGCCGAAAGGTGACTTCATATCCATGTTCAAGATTATTCAGTAAGTTATTTAGAACACCACTCGCACTTTCTAAGGGAACTGAACAGGGATTTAAGTCATAGTTCTATTCTGTCGTGATAATTTATTGAAAACACGGCTGACAGAGCAGAGTCCAGTGTCTGCAGTTGCCCTACCACGGCAAACCCTGGCTTTCTGGATTACAGGCTCATCAATGGACATTTCTGCTTAGTGGCCGCGAGACCCTCTTGTCACAAAGTGTCCCCAAACCAGACGTCAGCCTCTTGAAGCTTGCCTTGTTAACACAAATATAAAGAGACACAGGAACAGCATGCACTTGTCACAAACTCCTTGAACACGTGGGTGGAATGTCACTTACATAATCTGGCCATCTGACACAAAAGCTGGCTTTCTTAAACCAGGAGGAGCTCGAGGTCTCTGTTACAGAGGACTCTCCGTTTTACACGGGGGACAATGCTCACAGCATGAGCGATGCCTGTCAGTTATCAGCAATTTAGCAGATTGTGCCAGTGTTGACATTTGTTCTTGGCTGAATTGTGCGTGAGTGTGTGGCGAGTGTGTGTCTGAAACAATGACGCAGCTGTCCCCATCCCCGGCAATTAGGATGTAAAAATGGTGCACGGCTGACTCTGGCATGCGATTGCTTATGCGTGTGTTTACTCTTTTGTTTGCAAGGCTTTCTGAGCGTTTGCTACGATTCTACAATCAGAACATGCATTCAGCTTAAAATGGAACCCAGATCTATATTAATAGCAACAACACTGCGACTGCAGGCGACTGCAGACCTCCATGTTGCAAGATTTTCGGTGCTGGGCCCACCACAATCACTTGTGTTCGTGTGTGCGTGTTAAAGCTGCTTCTTTGACTTGCTGTGAAGGCAGTCGGGTTAAAACACCATTGGGTTGGAAGAGCAGGGTCAGCACAGGTGCACCGGAAGTGTCTATCCTTTGCTGAGTGGCGAGTGACCCAGGTCCATCCCACACAGAATACTACCACCATGTCCTATCTGTGGCGAGTGTCGGCATCGGTCTCCTTCACCGCTCATTCAGGCAGGTGACCTGCGCCACTGAGGAAAGAGTACGTGCCAGGGTCTAAAACTTCCTTTCCTCCAACCATTTTAGCTCTTGGCTTTTTGTTATCAGATTAGCCAGTTAATGATAGTGTCTGTGAGCGTGGGGACCAGTTCCTTATTAGGTCAGGGCAAGTCTGAAAAAATAAATTATACTTTGGAAAACTGTTTGACATAGTCATTAAAGCAGAACATATGCACATTCTGTGACCAAGAAATCTCGTTTCTAAATACCGACACCCAGCAGAGATACGTACATATATATTCATTAAAAGGCACACACTAGAAGGTTCGTGGTGGCAGCTACCCAAATGCCCATCAACAGCAGAATGGATAGATAAGTTATGTGCCATCCAACAGCGGCACGCCATGCAGCAATAAGATCGAACGAACTTTATCTGTGAACCAGGCTGTCAGTGTTCTATCTCAGTGAAACAAATTACCACAAGCTACAAACTTAGGGCTGAAAATAAAACAGCTCACAGGTGAGTAGGTCCTAAATTTGGGCCCGGTGTAGCTGGATTCTCTGCCGGAGGCCTCACCAGCTGAAGGTGTAGGAGGCTGCAGCTGAGGATCCTGTCAAAGTAAGAGATGCCCAAACCTGTACAGAGGTTTTCTGAGGTTATTTGAGCCGAACTGACAATTGTTGGGAAGCAAAATCTCAACGGATTGAGAAAATGCTCTGGAGAACGGCAGTTTTACAGCTTATTTTATACATTGGAATCAAAAGAGGAGAGACGTGGGGGGTGGTTACGTGAAATCCATTGTTGGTAGGTTAGGGAGGGGGAGAAAGCAAAGTGGGGAAATCTCTGAGATGAGATACAGAGTGAAATGGAGAGACAAATGCTAATTTTACATTGGCGGGTAAAGGATAACCAACAATGAACATTTATGGCACATAGAGATGGCATTGTGGGAACAAGGTAACTAGGAGGGGTGCTGCGGTCTGGCGCCCTGGCACAGCAGTGTACCCTGAGGGGTCTAAAGGAGGAGATTACTCTGACTCCCAGAGCTGTTACCCGAGATGTAAAAAGACAATAGACAGGCTCGCTTTGAATACACATTGACTTCTGTGAAGGAAGAAGCTACCAGCCCAGATGCGACCAGCACTACGATGTGCTTTCAGTTAGGAGTTTTTCTGTCCAGACTATCCTCCGTGGTTACTTGAGGTCTTGAGTTTGTAAGGCCCACCATGCAGGGCTCCCTTGAGCTTGTCAGGTTCAGCGTGTGGCAGAATTCAGGGGCTTTTTGTGACTGGAGGGCAGGCTCCCATCTACTTGCTGTCTGTGAGCCCGGGCCGATCGCAGCTCCTGGAGGCCGGCCGTGTCTCTTGCCACGTGGACCCCACTGTCTTTGGAGTCAACAATGGAGAACTTCCCGCATGCCCATCCCGCTCATACCTCAAATCTCTTCCTCCAGGAAGAGCCCAGTCCCTTTAAGGGCTCATGTGATCAGATCCCTTGAGAAGAATCTCACTAAAAACTGATTTGAGCCTTAATTACATCTGCAAAATACCTTTACAGCAGCACCTAGGTTAATGTTCAGTTGACCAACTGCGAGGTGTGTGGACTAGAGGGGCTGATGGAATCTTGGGTGCCGTCTTAGAACGCCACCTGCCATGCACCACATGCGGATGAATCGCACAGTCGATGGTGAACAAAGGCCAGACACGAAGGTACACGTGACGTCCAATTCCATTTGTATAAGACGCAGGAATAGGAAGCTCCGATCTTTGGTGCTAGAAGTCAAAGAGTGGTTACTCTTTTTTTATTTTTATTTTTTTATCCTCACCTGAGGACATTTTTTCATTGTTTTTAGGGAGAGAAAAGGAAACATGGGTGGGGTGTGGAGGGAGAGAGAGATGGAGGGAGAGACATCAGTTGGTTGCCTTCTCATAGGCAGCCACGACCAGGATCCAGCTGGGAACCTGGGTGTGTGCTCTGACTGGGAATCAAACCTGCGACCTTTTGGTCTAGGGGGCGGACTCTCCAACCAACTGAGCCACACCAGCCAGGGCGTGGTTACTCTTGAGTACATGGTAACTCGAAAAGGAAAGGAGGGTGTTCTGAGGGGCTGATAAAGTTTTTGTTTCTTGGTCTTTGTCCTGGTTACATGGGTGTGTTCAGCTTGTGAAAACTTAGCAAGATACACATTTTTGGAATAACCTGGATTTATTACTTTGAAATGGAGTTTTTAAAGGAAGTATGCATCCAAAAGACAACTGTCAGAGTGGGTATCTAATGGGGGTGGAGAATAAGGAGGAAAAGAAGAAACAGCACTTTGCCTGGAGTGATGGTGATGGCACCTCATGAACTCTGTGGGGGACGGCCAACTCGGTAAAAAATTGGAACTCTGTCAACTCAGACCTGTATGTGGGACCTGCCACATAATTTGTGTGGCCCAGTGCAAAGTGAAGTGCAGGGCCTCTTTGTTCAAAACTTACTATGAATTGGAAGACAGCGCGAGTGGGACATTAAGCCAAGAGTGGGGGTTGAGAGTAGGCACTGGTCCCACTCCCGAGAAGCCAGCCCTGCCTGTGTGTGTGGGAGGAAGAGCCACATCTCTGCTTCCAAAGACCTCTTGCTAGGTGAGCTAGTTCGGGCAACTTGTGATCCTTCCCTCTGTGAAATAGGTCTGCCAGAGGCGAGGAGGTGCTAATTAATTTATATATGCAACAGCAAGCACTTTCTGATGTGTAAGAAACCAAATATCAGGTTTATTATAATAATGGGCCATCCAAATGTTTATGTGGTATTTCCTTAATTGGTTAAAAAGCATATCTGTGAGCTCAGGGGTAATATTTATTTATGCATAAACTCTTCATAGGTAGAACAGGGTCCATTTCCACCGTGTGAATTCACACGAATTGCAAGTTATGGGTGGAACACTAATCATGAGATTTGACCATGCATTTTTGGTCTTTCCAGTTCAAAAAGGAAATTATTCATTGCTAAGGCCAGAGCACTGGAGTCTGGGCACTTCCCCACCGAAGTTCTTTTTCTTGCCGCTGTTGGAGTTTCGGGCAAGCTGAATCCCTGACCTGACTCTAGAAACTCCCCCAGTGGCTGGAGGGCCCCGGGAAGGGGCGCCCTGGAATCATCTAGCTAGGGCTCAGTGGCGAACGCCGTGGGCACGTGACTCCCCGGGCGCCTGGAGACTGCGGTGTGAGGATGACAGGGCTGTCACTTGGCACGCGGGGCGGGGTGTGGGAAGAAAGGGGAGCGCATTTAGAGGTTAGGATTTGTGAAGAGGGACGATTTGGCATTGCATCTCTATGTTTATTTTCCCTGGTGTGCACTCCTGAAGCACAACCCTTTGTAGACTTAGCGACTTAAGCTTTGGGGGACTGTGGTACTCGAAGGCGGCCAGCTGCCTCACCTAAGATTTACGGGTGGTTCCTGGGATGAGACAAGCTCCCAGTGTCTCGGTGACAACAAGGTCTTTGACGAACAGCCGAGAGCTGCAGTTGGGGAGGGACAGGAAGCCTGTGGCAGGGGCCGAGGGTCCCTGATTTTCCTCTTCGAAGAAGTTAGGCGCCTCGGGCCATCAGCATGCAGGAGCCAAGCGCGCCGTCCTTGAAGGGCTGCCCGGCTGACCTTGCTCCGCATTCTCCGGAGAAATCTCCGGGAGAGCGTGAGGACGCGGCCACGGCGGTGACTCAGTGCCCAGCGCGCCGCATGCAAATGTTCCCCTCCAGCAAGTCCAGCTCTGCAGCCGCGGCTTCCCTTTCCTGCCCCCTTTTTAAATTCCACAATTCAAACCCGGCGTTTTCCGCTCCACCCCTCCCCCTCTCCACCGCCCGCTAGTCGTTAGCCAGACCGTCCGGGTGTTTTGTTCCCCGCCTCCCATTCGCAGAACTGAAGGCCAACCTTCCTGCTCCTTCGCTGCGGGCCCGGGATCGGACGTGGCCCGTGGGCGCAGGGCACAGCGCGGGGCGACCGCGAGCGGGAGCCCAACCGAAGGGGGCGGTGCGCGGCGCTTCTGGGCGCACCCGCGGACGGCGCTCGGGCCCCGCTCCCCATTGGCCGCCACCTCCGCGGGAGGGGCCGCCCGGCGCTTGGGGCACCTGGCGTTGCCCCTCCGTTGGGAAATCGGCGGATGCCCGGCACTGGCGCCTGAGGTGAAGGCATTCGGAGGGAAGGCCCGGGCCGCAGGCGAGCTCCCTGCAGCCAGCCCTCTCCTGCCCGCCGCCCCGGCGCCGGCGACGCTCGGATGCCCCTTACGCCTGCCGCGCCAGCCGGAAACTTTGCCCCAAAAAGTCCCCATCCTTCTGACCGCGCCGAGAGGCGCCTAGTCGGCCGTGTGCCCCGCGGGGCCCCGGAACCCCTCGCGTGATTGCGGGGACCCCTGGCGCCTGCCGCGCCCCGCCGCGCGCGAGCGGCAGCAAGAATGCGCTACTCGGACCCCTCGGCGAACAGGGATTTGTTGGGGAACCGAACTTTGCTCTTCATCTTCATCTGCGCCTTTGCCTTGGTGACTTTGCTGCAACAGATCTTGTACGGCAGGAACTACATTAAGAGGTGAGAGAGTCCAAGTGCGGGTGGGAGTGAGCGGAGCCCGCGGGCGAGCCTCAGGTGGCGTCTACAGCGACCACCTGGGCGTCCCCGGTCTGAGTGACCGTGGGGCCTGTCCTTAGCCCCTTAACCCCGAGCACCGTTAGGTTTCTGTCACGGAGGTGCTCGGAAAGCGCATCTCTCCTCCCAGCGAGAGAAGGGAGCGCCTGCCCAGCGCTGGCCTGAGGGGCCCAACAACTTTGTTCTGTTGTGAAAACTGGGGGGTTGGTTTGGAATTCTGAGTGGCCAAGCGGACGATGAATCCATTGAATGCCCAGAACGGCCACAGGGGCCAAATTGGTGTCCCCCAAATCTGCAGCGCCGTGGCCGTTTGGTTGGAGGTGGGGCTCCCGGGAGTGGGAGGCTCAAACCAGATCCTTGTGAGTACTGAACTGTGGGGGCCCTTGGGAGCAGAAGCATATCCCCCCTCCCCCAGGAACGTCGGGTCAGGTGGGGGTGATAGTAGGCCGAGACGTATTGACAGGGAGCGTGAACTTACAAACCTCGGGACCTGTGAGACTCACAACCATCCGATCCCTTCGGAAACGGATGGTCCTTTCTCATTCTTTCGCGGAAGGTCAGAGCTGCAGCCGAAGTTAACCTTCCCTGTGTTGGGCTCCGCTCCAACCCCGCTCGGAAACTCGGGCCCAGACTCAGCCCCTTCTGCCCGCTCTGCTGGCTGAGGAGAAGCGCTTCGGGTTACTCCGCCTGGTTTCGGGGCCTGGGAAGAGCGCGGTGGGATAGGATCCGCCCTTACCAGAACCTCTTCTGCCAGGAGCCCACCTCTCCTTTCTGCTGGAGGTTTTTTCTTTGCTGCCCGAGTCTCGTTATTCTCACTGCCCCTCCCCCGGGCCGGTAGAAAACAAAATGCCTCTCTAGCTCTGTGAACATCCCGTCTCTTCTCTAAACTTCCGAATAATGAAACAGTTGTTCTGTTTTCATCCTTTGGGTTCCACGTCGGTCATTTGCGCTCCCTCCAAGCCCCGCAATCTGGGCTGCTCGTGGGGACAGGAGAGTGAGGTTTGCTGCTGGGTCTGGCACTCTCAGCAGGAAAGCCAGTAGGCCATGTCCCCCTTCCGTGTCCCAGGGCTGGGGAATACGAGGGCCTTCGGCCGGGACCCTTGCTTCCAGACAGCCCCTGCTCCGGACTATCCCACAGTGTTCTTCCCCGTTAGAAGGCAGCTGATGAGCATGGTGCTGGTGGCTTTAAAGGGCGTTTTCAGAGAATCTCATGGCTTGCTGGAGCCCCTTTGGGCCTGCTTCCTCTTTTGGTTACTGCGCCCCACCCCCATATCCCTATGCAAGGGTAGCTGGACCCCAACGGGCCTGCTGCAGCCCCCTCTTGCTGCATTTGTTCCTCAGCATGGTGGCTCTGGGTTCCTGCCCCCTGTTGGCACCTACCCAGAACCGCAGGGGCTGCAGGGATCCCTGCTGACTTGTCAAAAGCAGGAGAATATCAGTGACTGTGGCCTATGCCAGCTCAACCTCTGTAAGCGCCCCCCACCCCAGGTCCTGGGTGGATGGGCTAGTTGCCTAGAGTTCAGCAGGGATACCAGTTGCTCCCCATCCTTCCTCACACAGAGACCTGGGGCCCTAAGTCTCAGATGCCACCTTGCCCAGGCCTTAACTCCAGGGACTTGGTTAATTCAATCAAGCAAGCAAAATTTGTATGTTCCTGATTCTGGAAAGGTGCCAGAATGATGTGGTCCTGATTTTCAGAGGGATTGAATTGTTTAGGGAAACAAAATGGCCACAAACGAGGTAGTTATGAAGTAAATATTAAAATATCTGGGGAGGAAGGTACCACTGGGCTCAAGTAGTTAGGGAAGGCTTCCTGGAGGAAGTGGAACCTGAGTGGGTCCTTGAAGGAGGATAAGTTTTGGGTAGGTAGAGGGGAAGGGCACATCCACAACTAAAGTAGGCGGCAGCAAAGGTGCAGAGATGTGGCACCACCTCCCCTCTCCTCTCCCAGGTCTGACCTTGCCCACACTACCGCACTGGGCCTAGCCATCAGTTAGTTCTTCACAGAGCCGCCCTGCCCCTGGACTGGGTTCTTTTTCTAACTTCTTAAGTTGGATGCTTATCTCCTTGATTTCCAGTCTTTATTATTTTCTACTGTAAACTTTTAAAGTTATACAATTTCCTGTATGTACTTCTCTAGTTATACCCCTTAAGTTTTGGGATGATGATGATAATAACTCAGAATTGTACTGCATTACTATGTGCCAGGTCTGGTTCAAGTGCTTTGTGTATGACCACACCGAATTCTAACAATAGATACTATTACTGTTTTCATTTTATAGATGAGGAAACTAGGCACAGTGAGGCTAAGTAATTGTTCAAGGTCATGCACACAGTAACTACCAGAAGTACTTTCATCATTTTGAATTCCAAGTGTTTTCTATTTTCTATTATCATTTTTTTCACTCACAAATTTAGAAATGTTCTGAAATTTCCAAATACTCTTTTTTAACTTATCTTTAAAATTTTGAAATCAAATGCATTCTCGTGGGAACACATGGTATTTATGATGCTGGTTCCTTGGAATTTATTGAGATTTGTTTTGTGGTCTAGTATGTGGTCGATTTTTTAAGTACTATGTGTGTGCTTGAAAAAAAATGTGATTCTCTCATTATTAAGTGCAGTACTCTTACATGTCTGTTCAATCAAGTACTTTCGTATTTTTCAGTCTTATTTATTCTTACTGATTTTTTTTTGTTCTGCTTGATCTATCAATTTCTAAGATGTGTGATGAAATCTTCCTCCGTGATAGGTGATTTATCAGTTTCTCCTTATCAGCTTTTACGTTATGCATATTGGAGTGATATTGTTAGATGCACACTAGTTTAGCTATATTGTCTTCCTGATGAACTGAATCTTTTGTTATAATGTAGAGACTTTTTTACTTCTAGTAATACTTGAGCCTTAACATGCATTTTGTCTAATATAGTGAGACAGCTTCCATCTGGTTAACACTTACTTGTTATAGTAATATAATGGCCATTACAGGGGACGCAGGAATTATTGGGATTGGCAGATGCCCCTGAGGCAGCTACTGGCTTTAAAACTCATCTACTATTTCTTTCCTTGCCAGATCATTCATCCATTTAAAGAGGCACTTTTACACATTTTAATCATTATTTTAGTGTTTTTTAGTGGGAGATGTCGCAGAGTGGTGCCCTGGAAGGCAGGCTTGAAGCCAGAGATTAGAGAGCAGCATGTTTAGTAAGGTGTGTTCTTTGGATCCACATGTGAAGGAAGGAGACTTAGCTGAGAGAGAAACAGTTGCAGTGCAGTCCTGAGAAGGCCCTAGTCAGCCCTGGCCAGGTGGCTGAGTTAGTTGGAGCCTCATCCCATACACCAAAAGGTTGTGGGTTCGATCCCCAGTCTGGGTGCATAGGGGAAGCAGCAACCAATCAGTGTTTCGCTCTCTCTCTTCCCCTTCCTCTCTCTCTAAAAATCAATAAGTATATCTTGGGTGGGGATTAAAAAAACTTAAAGGCCCTCACTAACCCCACAGGGAGCCCTGAAGAGTTGCCGACCTTCATGCCTCTATGTGGAGTGTTCAGTCATTGAATGTGGGCTGCCTCTGGAAAAGGAAGTCATCTTGGTCAAGTTGACTTTCCTCGCATGAGACAACTCCCAGAGGGGCCTGAGAGCTGGGGCTGCCAGCCCCCAGCCCCCCCAGCAGGTGAGGAAGAAACCCTGCATTCCTGAAGGGGCGCCCACCACACAGGGTTTTCCATCTGCCATTCTGCCAGGAATGGAAGTCTTTGAGTGTCTCCATCTCCCCCCCGCCCCAAACAGGTCTCAACTCTTCCGATGGATTAGTCTGTGCCTGCAGCCCCACTCTTTAAAAAAAATATATTTATTGTTTTTTAAAATCCTCACCTGAGGATATTTTTATTGATTGATTTTAGAGAGAGAAAGGAGGGAGGGGGAGAGAGAGAGAGCACGTGAAACATCAATGTGAGAGAGAAACACCACATCAACGGATGACCACTTGTGTTTAGGAGGACACACCAACCGACTGAGCCACCCAGCCAGGGCGCTGAAGTCCCACTCTTAAAGGAGAGCATCGCTCCGGTCACCCAGAGGTCCCTTATCCACATCACGTCTGTCCTGACTCTGCGCCTTTTCCCACCTGGTGCCCCCACTGCCCTGCCTTCCCAGCTGTCTCTCTGCCTGGCAAATACCACTTGTCCTTCGGTTCCCAGCCCACGGTGTTCTTCCCTGGCTCTGAATTCGTCATGCCTGTGCTGTCTGGACTCAGCAGATTCTCCCAGCACTGTGCCGTTGCTCTCTGTGTGACGGCACAGGGGACAGGAGCTGAGGCTGCGCCTACTCTGTCCTGCCTTGGGCAGAGAGGACTCCCCTATCCGCTGCCTTTGCCCTGCCTTCCTCTCTCCTGCACCTCGAGGGTGTCGATCTGGGCTGCCTGCGTGTGGCTGGTGCAGGCCTGAGACTTGAGGATAAGAAACTGGGTCAAGGAAAAGTACAGCCTGACTTTGCGCTGTATCCAAGTATATATTCAAAATGCTGTCGTTGCTGAGCCAACTGTCCCCCCACCCAGGAACAGTGGGGTCCCAGGAGATGGGGACCATGGGACAGGGAATCGAAGCGAGGGGTGGCTCTACAGGGGGAGGGTGGCCTAGTGGGGATGAGGTGGAGGTGCAGAGAGTTCCAGAGAGGAGGAAAGAGCAGAGCTGACCACCACCTGGAGTGTGTGCTAAGCTGGCCGACAGCTGCAGTTCCGCTGGTCTGGTCGGAGCAGGTTCTACTGAGCTGGGACTCAGGAGAGGCAGGCAAGGCACCCAGGGGCAGAGTTCAAGGAGGCTCCCTCTCCGGTGCTGACCCTGTTCTCACACTAGTCTGAGCACTAGGCCACCCTCACTTTTGTGCCCTGGGCGCCTTGCTTGCCTCGCTCTCGCCTGACACTGGCCTGCTGTGTGCCCGGCCTGCACTAGGTGGTGGGCAGCAGCTTCCTGTCCCTTCCCCAGATGTCCCCCAGGGACACGGTGCTGCCCTCTCACTCCGCTTCCTTGCCCATCTCTCTTTAGTCTTTTTCTTTTTGACATTTGCACTTTCTGGAAACGTTTACCTCTTAGAGGGGCTAGCTTCTTCTTTTTGACTTATCCAGACCCATTCACTTCTCATCTAATAATCTTTCACCCAGTAATTCTCTAATTAACTCCTAACCCTACATGTAGGGGCCACCCCCACCCCCCGCCACCACACACACACACACAGGTGATGGATCCATCATGCAATAATATCAACACTCATTAAGGGCTCAAAGACCAGGCTCTGATCTAAGGAGATAATTCTGAATGAGGATTATTTCATTTAATCTTCACGATAGTCCTGTTACACAGATGTAATCACCTCATGCAATACTTCCTCAGAGGGGGTGAGTAACTTGTGAAAGGGCCCAGAGCTTGTAAGATGCTTGCACGAGACGTTTTATTCATCTCGGAATTCCCAGGACCTAGCACGGTGCCTGACGTTAATTGTTGACTGAGTGGAGGCTTGCAAAGGGAGCCCCAAACTTTCTCTCTCACCATCACGGAACACCCCTTAAATCTCCGTAAAGCTTTGTGTCAGGGGAGAGGGGATGTTACTAGAGAATTATTAGGTATGATTCATGTCCTTAAGGAACTTCCGGAACAGTGAAAGAGACAAATATGAAAAATATGTGAGACAGTGTATAATACGTTCAGAACTGTGTGGCATAGACTAAACCTTGCAGGCTGCGGAGGAGACAGTAATCAGGGTGCTGAGTGACCAGGTGACATCACAGTGTGGGGCCTGCGTGTCAGAGTAGAGCTGGAAGGCCAGTGTGTGCTCTTCCCTGAAATCCCTGTTGACCAAATTACTGAACAAAGAGTGGCTGGAAGGGGCCCCACATGACTGGGTGGCCTGGGGTGCCCTCTCGTGTGGCTCTGGCCCCCAGGGGAGCTTGGGCAGGCAGTGGAGGTCTGGAACCGCAGGCGAGGGGCAGGACTGTTTGGAGGTTGGCCTGGTGGGGGTGGGGGGCAGGCTCCTCTCTGGTGCAAAGGCGGGGGGTGGCGAGGTGGTTCCGCAACTGTGCTTGGAGCTTGTCCGGTTTCTGTCTCTGGACCCCTCCCGTGGCTGAGTGTCCCGTGAACACCTGTCCCTGCCCCTGCCCGGACACTGCCGGCATTGGACCCCCCCTGGGCCCTGCCCCAGCCACGTCTCAGCCAGAGGCCTCTGCAGAACCGTGGACGGCCTTAGAAGCCAAGAGACTCTGTTTGCTTAGTGGCCCTCTGGGCCCCAGGCCTGGGGAGGCCAGCCCTCTGCCGACTGTAGATCTTCACCCCCCCCAACCCCCCAACCCTAGTGCCTGCCACTTGCTCTGCCAGTCTCCTCCTTTCCCCCTGGGGGTGGAGAGCATGGGGGCGCAGCCTGAGGAATGCCCCCATTGCCTTCTTCCCTCAGGATGCTCCCATCTGCAGCCTCCTTCCTGTTTCTCCAAAGGAAGGGCCCCGCAGGTGAACCCTGGGATGAACTCACTTCCCTCCCCCGACCCAGGTTCTCCTGGGGGAGTGTTAGCATTGAGTGCTTCACAGGGAAATATATGAGTCACTAGCGAGTGAGTCAGGAGCGAGGACAGGCGAGGGGGACCGTGAAACTGATAATCATGCCCATTCATCCCACCGGAAAGGCTTCCCAGCTGGCAGGCGTTTCCGCTTTGATCTGAGTGGGAAGGTCTCAGCACCTTCTCTGAGAGGTCTCTCCTGACCACCCACCCAGCTCCTCTTGTGGGCCTGGGAGGGCAGAGGGCTGTGGGGGCAGAGGAGAGCAAGCTGGACCCAGCACTCACAGACCCCCGGCTGCCCCAGCTGAGTTCTGTGCTCCTCAGACGATAGGGCCCGCCTCACTCCTAGATGGCCTTGAGGGACCACAAAGGTGACGCTGCTTCTTTGAACTGATGCCGCATCACCTGCCGCCTGCCCCTACCTCGCTGAGCCCCAACTGCAGGGACCGCCTTGTCAGCCCCAGAGTGAGCCGCACACTGGCACCCCGGGGCTTCTTCCCGGAATCCACCTGCTCCCTTCCACTTCGTGTCCTGAAGAAGACCACCCACATGGATAGCACCCCTCACCCACCCCCAGCTCCTATCTCCCTTGCTGCCCTTTGCTTTTTTCCGCAGCCTTTTCCACCACCTGACCCGTTACATATTGTGTGGCCTATTGGTTTATTGCTGATGCATGTCTCCCTCTGGTAGGAATTGTCAGGGGACAGGGCTTTTTTAGTGTGTTCACCGTCAAACCCCAGCACCCGCCTGGCCTGGCAGTGTGATTACTATAGAATGATGCAACAAAATAAATATTTGATACATATGTGTGTATAATAAAATAAAAATAGCGTGAGTGGATAAAGGAACGTTATCCCCAGTCAGCTGTGAGGTATAATGATTTGCTGATTACTAATAGGAGAGTGTCTATACATTTTATTCACAAGATTGGTGTGAAAGAAATGGCTCATTGCCTCATTTTCTTTTGATTAAGAAAAAGACTAAACCTTACCCACCAATCCGTGGGAAAATTAGTCTGTCATTATTGAAGGGCCTTCCCTCTATCCCACTTAGGGTCGTGTGAAGGTCAGGAAGGCTCCTGAGCAACGAAGATCTGAGGGGACCCCCCAGGTGGCCCCAACCTCAGCGGATCTGCTCAGTGCCCCCTGGAGGCCTCCAGAGCCCTGGGCCCAGCCTCCTGAGGTCCTTAAGCTGCGATCTTTCTAGATCTTGCTGTCCATTTAAAAGTAGGACTAAGGGAAGAACCCCCAGCCACCAAAGCGGAGGGGGCTCCCCAGGCCTGAGGAATTTTCTGCTCAGCTGTGGCCCCACCACCTGCGCCCAGCCCTCACCAGGCATGAAGGCCCTCCTGCTTCCCTGTGGAGTGGCCTAGAACGATTTCTTCAGCCCCCACACCCCTAAAATGAGAGGGAGAAACAGCCAAGCTACCTTCTTGGAATGGGAGAGGGAAAATCCACAGGAATAATGCAATAGATTATCCTCCCAGGAAAGCTAAGTACTGATGTTTTGTGAATGATTTTCTTCTTGTATTATTTTTTTTTCAAATAGAGCCAATTCAAGGCTATCCTGGTAATAATAGTAGCTCATTTCTATTTCTAGTATGCATTTCTATTATGTGCTTTGTGGAGTGGAAGGAAAGGGGCGGTTGCCGGCCAAGCTCCGGTGAAGGCCTGCACCTGGGCTTCCTCTGTGGGTGCCTTTTAAGTGGCGAGCATGTCTGCTGTGCCGGAGGCAGAAGGCTGAGGGCCGCTGGGCCAGCCCCCAAGCTGGAAGACCCCAAGGAATGCTGTGTGCTGCTGACTCCTGGGAGAGGAGCCAGACCTTCGGTAGCCAAAGAACTGAACTGGGAATCAGTCCTCGAGCTGGCTGAGAGGTCACTTCCCACTGTCTGCCTCAGTTTCCTCAGCTGTGCTGGATAAGGCCCATGCTGTCTCCCTCTTCAGACTAAGGTCGGGATCAAACAAGATGATATAAGTAGGGGGCCTGCCAGTGGGGGTAGCAGGTCTGCAATGAGTTTTAAGTTTGAATGAATGATCAGCATTCAAAATCTGAGGTGTTAAAAGTCTGGATTTCCAGTCTCTCTTGGAAGATTGAATGGAGTGGCGTTTTGTGGTAGGGCTGATCTTCCCCCACGGCACCGAGTCTGCAGTGGGCTGGAGCTCAGGGCACCTGCCTGGGTGAGGGGGGGACACACACCCTCACCTCTTCTGCTTCACTCTTCCCTGTCTGACCCCCGGAGGCCCAACTTCACTCCCTGGAGGACGTAAAGCATTTTGTGGCAGAATAAAGTATTAATATGCGGTTGGATTTTAGCCAGGCTGTGTCATAGTCTAAATGGTCCACGGAGCATGAAGATGACGAGTTGTTAAGGGAAAGTGAGGGCATTATGGGACCATCCCCAACTTCCTGAGTTGTGCAGGTGAGTAGATTTGCTTCTTGAGGAGTCAGGATCCCACTCTCTCTGATCGAAGGCAATGACCCACCAGCTTTCCATCTTCCCCAGTGTTGTCGCGAGCCCCCTTCTATCCCTGTCTCCGAGCTCGTGTTCTTTCTTATGCCTTTGCTATCACTTCAGTCAGATTTGGGGAGGGAGCAGAGATGACCACGTCTTCTGAGCCCACGGCCTTAAACCAGAGGAGTGTCCTTTTGCGATGGAAAACTAGCTAGCTTTTCGTTAAAAGCTTTGTGGCGTGTCTGGCCTCTAAGGACAGTGCTGGCCATCCATCGAGGGCTCTTCTGGTATAAGTCTCTGGACGCGGGAACTGGGGGACACGCCACACAGGAGGTAGGAGGGCACTGCAGCCTTGGTCTGGCTGAGCCTCGGTTTCCCTGTGTGAACAATGTGTGACCTCGGCTCTGCCGAGAAAGGGGCAATGAGGGGATGGATGGAGACGAGCAGAGATTGCAGTGACAGTTTATTATCATCATCCTCATGGTTGGACATCACCTCCAGTCTCCATGAAGAGTGTGATCAAGGCCACGCGCCACTTGGCACAGGACAGTGTGTGGCTCTCTGGTAGACAGACAGGCTTAACCCAGCACATGAGCGTGAGTACCGACTGCCTCGTTCTCTTGCCAGAGGCCTCCAGTTTGGTTGGCAGAGTGACGACCAGCTGGCCAATTGGACGGGACTCTTAAATGTCACGGACGTCCCAGAGTCACCCAGCGGCAGTGACTCCAGCTCCAGGTACAGACCCGGGTGAATAACAAGGGAGGGGGAAGCCTATCCTGGGGTGACCCTGAGCCCCTGAGCCGTGGCCTGGCCCCAGAGCTGTCCCCAGAGCTGTCCCCAGGGGAGAAGCCTGCTGGGCACAGTGGCTCAAAGCTCATTGCGTTTTGGGATCCTGCCTTGTCTCCTTCGACAGAAGGGGTGAGGGCCAGGACCAACCACTGCAAAGTAGGGGCTCACTGGCCTGCCCTTCTGTTGGGAGGCGGGCTGGGGGGATAGCCTGGGTCTCAAGTGTCCATTTGAGGTTGGGGCATCAGCTTCGTACCTGCTGCAAGGATTTTGGATATTAGCCTGCAAGTGTGTATAGGTGTGTGTGTAGGGTCGGGGGTGGCAGCATCAGGGGTGGGTGTCAGTGTGGGCTCCCTCCCCTGTGAAATCCCACTGTGAAGGCAGTTCCTCCCCTCCCCCTGAGTGAGGCTGACCTTGGCTGGGGAAGACCCGTTTCCATCAAGAGGGCTCTGAGATCTGACATTCACACTATCACGTGGTTATTTCTTCTCAATCTGTTGTCATGTTTGGAAGCTAAAATCAGTGATCCAGGGCACTCTGCATACCCAGCAGTGGGGGTTCAGTAATTATTTGTTGAATGATTGAAAATGGAATGTTCTCAGGTGTGATGCACTCATTGCAGGGAGGACAGGGGAATTTTTTCGGACAAGGCAGGATGCTGTCTGTGCTTGGAGCTGGGTGTGGGCAGAACCCACCAGTGAAGGGTTTCCAGGGACTGATTAAATTGTTTTGTTTATTCGTTTTTGCATTTCTAAGCACAGGCTAACTCTCAATCTGTTTCCCTGGGAACGAGGCCTGAGTGTTTTTGCTGTTAATACTGACCCTAAAACATTAAACTGAACTTGCAAAGAAATAGTGTGTTTTTCAGGGGCCCCCAATTCTTATGATTTTGTCCAACGCTTTGGAAAAGAAGAGATATGGCTCCAATGTCAAAAATCAGCTGGGGAGGGGCCCACAGATAGGCCTTGGGCCGTGAACTGGGATCAGGGTCTTATACTGGCCTTTTAGGAGCTCAGTTCTTTCCACAAGGGTGTGCTGGAAGCCCTGGCCACCCTTTTGGCCTCTGGGGTATCACCTAGGAAGAGTGAGGGGTTCAGAGTTCTCCCTTTCAAATGTTGAGCCTTCAGTGTTGGCCCTTCTGCGTGTGCTCCATCCACCCAGATGGGGGGGGGCGGTCTAGACAAGTGAGCAAGCCTGTGCCTCCCCAGGAAGGGCTCAGTGAAGAGCTCACTGAGAGGTTTTGGCTAGAAATGTTAATCCACTGAGTAAGACGGGAATGCTCCTGGGGGCCATTCTGGCAGGCGTCCCTGGGCGGTGGCTGAGACCACTGCACAAGGGCTATTTCTAACTTTTCCGCCGTCAGCAGCTTTCCTCTGCCCTCCTGCTTTCTGCATTGTTGTCTGTAATTTCTTGGCCTCTCTTGCCCCTTCTTTTCTCTCCCTTTCTTTCTGCCACCCTCTCTTGGTCCCCTTTTCTTTCTCTGTCCCTATTTCCTGCTTCTCTCCTCCACTTCCTTTATTTCTACAGCCTGTCTCACATCCCTCCCCTTCATTTTCTCCTCCTCTCTCAGTGGCTGGGTCAGCCTCCCCTTCCCTGTCCACTGGGATCCCCCAGGGTCAGAGATCGCTAGCAATGTCAGTTTGGTTTTGGAATTAAGGGCCCCTTTGTTCAATGTTGTCACCAGCTGAGCTGATTTCCTTCTGGAGAGCCACCATTTGACCAAGGACTTCCTAAGAGATGTGATCACCCCATGTCGCAAGTTTTTCCAATTTCAGATCCCACTTTTTGGTTCAGAAACCACGATATGTGAGAAATGATGGGAGTAATTAGAACTGGTCTGTATGTGCGGGATTTTTTTTTTTTTTTACCTCAAAGTAGGAGCAGCTTCTGCCTTCTTCGAAATGGGCAGGTCCGCTCCTGCAGCAGATTTGCAGGGCTTGGGGGACAGCACAGTTGGGGTGCAACTGGGAGGCGCGGGAAGCGCTCTGCTGAGTGAAGAGCTGTCGTCCCCATGCACCCCTCCCGTGCCTGCGGTGGTGGCATCGTCACCTACTGAATAATTCAGCGCGTGCCGTGTTTTGCTATGTGTAGTTGTGTGGTGTGTTGAAGTGTGGTGCAACCTGCTAGCATTCGTTGTTAACAGAGTTGGAAGGGAAATCAGGGGGTACCATATATATAACCAGAGGGCAAAGAGGGGCAAAAAAGCAAATGACTCGTGAATTGTATACGTGACCAGGAGGCACAAGGAGAGGGAGCAGGTCCAGATGATCCATCTGGAACACACCCAACAGGATCCCAAAGGACATGCAGACCAGATAGGGCTGGTGAAGGCTGTGGCCAGCTGTTCTCATGAGGCCGAGCCAGAGGAAGTCCAGGCCAAAAAGCAAAGTGAGTGAGTTATAAAACATACATGGACAGAGAGCTTTATTCATTTCAAGCCTAGTTGTAAAAGTCGTGTCCAATAAGCGTCTTAGGGGAGCTGCTTTAATGAGCAGATAGTAATAATTTTCAAGCAGCAAATGCTTAGAGTTAAGTGGGTGCTTTGAAGAAGCAGGAAGTTCTTTGATGGTTCTTCTGATGTTCAAATTATGTGCTAATGTTTCTGTCTTCCGACTAGACAAGGATTGTGCCTCTCCATCTTCAAGTTCTCAGCCTCCAGTACGGCACCTGCATGGAGTAGGAGCTCAATAAATGTTACTTGAATAAAAGAAGGAAATAGGCAGGAACATGATAAAAGCTATTGGTAAGAAAGCAAGCTTCAATGTCACGCTCCCTGAATTCTCCCTTAGAGATGTATTCCTTTGGATGAAGCCTTGTCCTCTGTCTTTGAAAATTAATCTCCAGAAAGAGAATACACTTTGGAATCATAAGCCCATTCACAGTTTTGGATGATCAGAGGATTTTCTCTTGAGAAGAGCAGGTAGTAGGGTGGTCTGAGAGTTCTGTGTGGCAGGGTGGGGAAAAAGGGGACTGAGGTGGGGGGCGTGTAGCAGAAGGAGAGGGAAGGCATGAAAGCAGATTGTATGTGTCTGCAATAACTGACCGAGAAGCCCTCCCCTGCAGCCCACACAGAGCTTCACAGTGCCGGGAAAGGTAGATGGGGAGGGCATCATCCTCCCTGGCCAGCTGAGTGCCTTGACCCCTCTGGCTTGGCCATTTGCCTGCCTGCCCAGTGATCGATCACTCAGTGATGAAGGGCAGCAGTGTCCTTGGTGGTCTCACTCCTTCAGGGTGGGCAGTGTCGCACCCAATGCCCCAGGACATCCCAGGGAAAGGGTCCCCGGTCACGGGGTGAAGGCAGCTAAGGCAGGAGCCCCAGGCCCTGATCTCAGCCTGGCCTGCAGCCACAACACGAAGGGCTTCACTGAGCTTCTTCCAGCTGCGCCCTGTTCCACATCCAAGCCCTTGTCCTCCCACCATTATCTACTCCCACCCCACCACCTCCCTGAAGCCTTCCCTGATAGCCCTTTTAACTCTACATTCTGGGAGATGTGTCTGCACAGAGGGCTATTTCTATCACTAAGCACACAGAGAACTCCTCGGCCAGTCCGCACGAAGTCTCCTCCTGCCCTGGAGATTGGGGATGGCCCCCTGTGCACGCAGGGTCTTGTAGACCCTCTAACTTCTGGCACAGCCCACAGGTGACCTGGCCAGCTGGCCTGGCTGGCCCCTTCTCCCAGACTCTGCACAGCCTTGGTCCTCCTGGTCTGGGAAAGGACAGGGGAGGTGGTGTGTGAAGATGACTTGGGGATCCTTTTCTCTGAGTTCTGGAGCAGAGATGGCCAAGCTGCCGCCCACCTAAGCTGCTTGCTCCCAGGACAGCACTCTCCCCGTGCAGCTGGGCTTCAGGTTGGAGCGTGGGGGCTTCCTAGGGGGAGGGTGGCACCAGCCACGGAGAACAGAGCAAGCCCCCAGCTGAGCGTCTGGGGCCTGTGCCAGAGCCCTGCTCTCCAGGGCGAGCCCCGTGTGTGAGTCCGGCCTGCACTGCGCAGTGTGGGGCTTGGAGCTGTTGTGTTTCAGAGCAGGAAGGAACCTGATGGAATGCAGTTCAGCACTTTATTACGCTGTATTGAATTGTTCCCTAATTGTCTCAAGACAGTGTATAATTAGGTAATAAATTGTGTGGGCCAGATGGCGAGCGCTCCGAGAGCTCCGTGTGGAAATCAGAGGCACTTCCGTGGAGGGGCGGGGCTTGGCTCGGACCTCCGTGGGCATCGCTGAGGGGCTGTGTGCCAGGCCTCTGGCTGCATTTGTGCCTCGTCCTCAAGCCTTTGGTTTGGCTACTGTGATGGCCCCCATTTACAGATGAGGAAACTGAGCTGCTACTTCCAGGTGGCAGGTGGGAGAGCTGGAACATGCCCCATCTCCAGGGTGACTCCGGGGTCCCAGCACCAACAGGCCATGCTGGACAGAGGGCTCTTCCTCCTGGGCTGTGGACAGGTCCCCCAGGGTTGGAGTGGGTCCCCTCGCTCTCCTTCCCGAGTCCTCTCATGCTGTCCGGGCCCGCCCTCTGCCCTGGCTGTTGGACTGTAGTGCGATGGCCGTGTTGATTCTAGCAGGTGATTGTGCACAGGTCCCCTTCCTGTAATGACTGCTGTCATTAGCGCCACAGGCAAGATGATCGGTCGGGTCCCTCACCTCCCCTCTCGCCCACTTTTTATCTTCTGTGTCACCCCTTCCCCCAGTCCCTGTGCTTAGTATTTCCGATTAGTATCCCTAAAAAACGCCTCCTTCCACCTGCTCCTGGGAATTCTGCCTTTCAAAGAGGAGCCGTCGGTGGCAAGGTTACCCCCTGGGAAAGAACTTTCCGCGGAGGACTTCCAGATGTGGTGAGAGGTGTTGGCGGCCAGGCAGCTGTGGCCTGCATGCCTGCGTTGTGGGTGCAGGTTGGCTTAGAATAAGCCTTTCTGGCCAATTTTCACATCTGCAGAAAAGGACAAGAATAAACGTGTAGATGAAGGGTCAGAGCTCTTGGGCCCCAGCCAGCTGGGGAGAATTTGGGGGATCAGGTTTGGCAGAGTGTCCTGAGCTGGGTGCTAGAAAAACCAGACAAAGGCGGGCTTGCCCCTTTCCTCCTGAGCGCCCGACGGGGGCCTCCGGGCTGGGTCCCAGGGGAGCCTGCCGGTGCCGGCCGGGCTCGCAGCACCCTGACGCTGCCCAGTGCTGTCATTCCACAAGCTTCTGGGGCCCCCTGAGCGTGGTGCCCCTTCGCGGGGTCTGAATTGAGTCTCCTGGGCAAATAACCACTTCCATGAACCTTTCTGTGCCTCAGTTTCCTCATCTTTGCTCAGCCACTGGTGGGGTCCGCTGAGTGGACCTCCCAGGTAGAGTCTGGCCCCAGCTTCACCCCAGACTCACGGCTGGGTAGGAGATGCTCCCTCCCGGGGACCATGTTTCCAGATGGAAGATCATGGGTGCATATCAGGGCCTTACTCCTTCCTCACTCCACGTCAGCTCTCCGAACTGTCTGTCCATTACTCCCTTCAGTGGCCATCATCACATTCCCCCTGCTGTCCTTTGTCACAGCTCCCATGCTTCTGGCCTCCTAGGCCATCTGTAAGAATCTGATACTAGTCACTTAGCAAAGGCAGGAGGCCCCAGAATGGAGTGAGGATGGGAAGGAATGGAGAATGGAAAGAAAAAGAGTCTGGGTCAGGCTGGGAGGACCAAGCATCCACCTGATACCCAGTTTAGGAGGTGCTCGGAAGGTAGGGTGCCCGAGGCTGTCCCAGTTTTCCACTCCACGTAGCTGTGCGTCGTAGCCTGCACCCCCATCACCAATGGCCATGGTGGAGGGCTGGAAAGGCTGCCAAAGGAGGCTGACCTCTGGTCTGTAGGAACCAGGAAGACAGCGAGGAAGAGTGTCCCAGACGGAGAGACTAATCCGGGGGAGAAGGAAGACCGGATGACAGCCCTGGCAGTGGAGGGAGAGCAGGCCCGCTAAGGAAGTCGAAGTGGTCAGACTGGGCGGGACACGAACTAGGAAGAGGCCACTAGGATGCAACTCTCAGCTCGGGCACCTGGGAAATGGCGGTGAAGCCCCCCAGGAGCAGCAGGGTGATGTGCATGGGGAAGGTCGACCCAAGGAGTTTAGCTACCTGGAGGCTTCCGGCTGGTGAGCTGAATTTTACAAGGGGGGCTTTTCTGGGCTCCCTGGTCGGGCCCCCCAGAATAAAGCCACTGGATATGTGCTCTTGCAGGAATGTGCTGGGCACATGACCTGGTGCCCTGCAGGACTGCAGGTTAGGGAGAGGAGGAATGTCACATTAGGCTTTGCCCCTGACCCCCAGCCCCCACCCCATGCCAGGGATGGCCCTTCAGGAGGCCCACACCAGGAGCAGATTAGTCACAAGACCATCAAGGGGTGCGCTCAGAACACCAGGGTCTTCAGCTTACAGTTCTGAGAACTCAAAACAGCTCAGGGGACTCCTGTGGACGGATGAGGCAACCGTGGCTCAGAGAGGGCCATGGTCCAGGCCGGGGTCCGAGGCGGGTCTGTCCACCATCAGGTCCTCTCCTGGCAGCTGTGACCTGCAGTTGTCAACGCCGAGACCGTCTTGCCACTCTCTGTACCTTTTCGGCGAAGACACTCCAGTTCCCTGCGTTGTCTGCCTGCAATTTTCAGACTCGGATTTCTGCGCGTTTCTCTGGGTAGTGTGCTGTCTCCAGATGGCAGCAGCTGTTCTGGCTCTAGAAATAGCACTGAGCTCCCTGGCGGGGGCTGCGGGCCTCAGGAGTGGGGGTGCTGCTCACTGAGGGAACCCCAGTGACCTGGCAGGGGCTTGTCAGAGTCAGAACTTGGGTTCTGGGCTCTCGGAAGCCTGAGGTTCCCTTTCTAGTGCCATTTACTAGCCGAATGGCCGTGGGCGAGTTACCTCATCTCTTGCAGTCTGAGTCTTCGGTATAGAATGGGGAAATCAGGCCTGCCTCACAGGGCGACTGGGAGGATTAAATGAGACAAAATTAGAGTCTAGAGTCAGTTTGCCACACATGGTGGTGCGGGGTGGGCCTTGCACAGACACCCAGCCACGGGCTCAAGTGGGGCCACAATGCAGCTCCCTCCTGCCTGCCGGGCCATGTGCCTGGCACGTGGCTTAATTCACCTGGAGAAAAAGGTGGGTTTTCCTCATTTGTACAGGGTTGTCATACGCACGTGGGTCCCCTATCCAGTGTGGAATCAATGAACTACTCTGTGGTTCTCAGAGGCTGTGCCAGGCTTGTCAGGAGCCCAGGGGTTTAGCTCGCAGCACTGGGGCAGCTGCCCTGCTCCCAGGGCTGGCGGAGACCTAACAGGTGTGCTCTCGCATGACACGGCAACCTCCCTGGGCTCTGTCCCCTTGAACGCTGTCAGTGTCTGGGGAGGAAGGAGAGTGCGAGGTAGGGAGTTGGATGCAGGAACCTTGTCCTATACCAGGCCGTAGTTGCTGGGGCTCAATGTACTGTGGCCCCTAAGGAAGACCCCATTGTCCTGAAGAAGCTCTGGAGGGGTATCAGGCCGACAGGTGAGCCCTGTCTGGGGCAGGCTTGTGGGGAAAGGCTGGCAGATGACAGAGCCAGACTGTCTGTCCACCGGACCCTGGGCCTGCTGAAGCATGGCCTCCGTGGCCCGTGAAGCTGGAGCCCGAGTCTGGGTGGGAGGAGGGGAAGTCATGTTTGGGATCATCAAGGCCCCTCTCTCTGCCTTTGGCCTTCTGCACCTGTCTGCTCACTTAGTGGAGGCCATCGTCTGCTGCACGGGCGGCCAGGGCTGTCTAGCCTTGCCCACCGCAGTCCTGAGGGCTCAGAGATGGGGGCGGGATGGATGCAGCCTGGCACCCGCGTTGGACTTGGCCGCCAGAAGCCCAGTGGCACCTGAGATGAGCTGGGCTCCCGATCTCACCGGCTGGGACTCTTTATACCAGCGAGGTGCCCGAATGTGATGCCAGGGTGCCCTCCCCTTCGAGCTGCGTAGAGATCGTTTTCCAGAATTGAAAGAAGAGACAGTGACTAACTCACCTTGAGAGGCTAATGGAGTTAAGATGTTTGGAGAAACTGCTTCTCGCAACCTTCTAGTAGGTTAAGAGGAGGCTAGAGCCATTTCAGGGGAGATCCAGGACTTGAAGGGGCATTTACTAGTGATTCCCAGTAATAAAAGAGTTGTAACCCCACTCCAGAAAAGTATTTTAAAAACCATTCATGATTTTTAAATTCACTTGGAGAAAGCCACCATTGATATTCTGTTACAGTCCCTCCCTTTTCCCATGCATATCATATATATATATATATTTCTTTTTGGAGATCACAGTTTTATAACTTGTACTTTCCAATTAATATTATCATGTGGGCCTCTTCCTATGTCATTACACAAAAAATGAAGCCTCATTTTTGATGTCTGCATGATGGTCTCCATCCAGACCGAACAGCGATTCCGGGGCTCCCTCCAGAGCGCAGTCCTGGGTGTCCTGTCAGAAGCAGACTCCAGAGCTGACTGGCAATGGATTTCTTCAATCAGTCATCCTTAGAGACTGATGGAGCCATGCCACCCTCCCCTGCCCCAAGGAAAGCCCGGGTAGAATGGAGAAGCCTGCAAGGGCTATTAGTTCCATTTTCCAGATGGGAAAACTGAGGCTTTAGACCCAGCCGAGAAGCAGTTTTGATGACTTTGAAGTAGGTACCGCCTGAAGTGTTCTCTGGGCACCTGGGATAGTGTCAGAGAAATCCCTGGGGGTGGGTATGAGCTCTGTATTGGTGGGTTTGCATATGAAAGTTGTGTTCACAGGCCCTTGAGGGAGTTAGGCCTTTACTGTACCCAGGAACCTCTGGGCTGGTCCTGGGATGAGCAGTCTCTCCAGAGTCAGCAAGTCACCAGATGTCAAAGCATCAGAAACACAGTTAATCTATGGAATCTGCAGCAGAGATGGGTGCTCAAGGACATCCCCACGTCCACGAAGAGCTCAGCATGGGCTTTATTTGCAGGGTGGCGGGGGAGAGGTTTACCAATAACAGCAGAAGGAGGATCCAGGCGGTGAAGCCACTTCCTGATTTATTCATCCCAGATGCAGCTCTGCCACCAACCAGCTGGGGGACTGCAAGCAAGCGTCTGCCTCCCTGAGCACCCACTCTCAGCTCTCGCCCTGTGACAGCAGGAGATGGGGGAAGAGGGAGTGAACATTTCTTGGGTACTTCCTGTGCTCCTTCCTGGCACTGGGCTCCTGTTTTCCCTGAAATTGTCATCAAGATCTTATCTCGACCCTGTTACTCCTGTGCTGCATCTGTAATGCCGATTTTACAGAGGAAACAGGCTCAGAAAAGAGCTGGGCCTATGGTGGCCAACAAGGGGCAGAGAAGGGATGCGAACCCAAGCCCGAAAGCCTCTCCCCCTGACAGTCACTCAACACATGGCACAAGGCCGTCAGGGACCATTGTACTGCCTAGTTTCTCACATGAGTGATGTTGGAGACTCGGGAGAAAGGGACCCAAGCGGAGGCGGTGGAGGGGAGGCAGAGATGTTTGTGGAGCAGTGCAGGGCTAGCCGATCGAAGGGAAGTGCTGGCCGGTTTTAACTTCCTCCTGTTTGTGGACCATCAATTCATAGGATCGATCTACCTTGGTTAGTGAGTGGGAAATACTGAGGGGAACCTTGATATCGAATTTCAGTGTTGAGTGGGCCTGTCGCTATCACCAATTTCAAACAAATTGTTTTAAGGAGGAGAAAGCAGAGGCCCAGAGAGGGTTTGTGACTTACCCAAAGTCACAGAGCTGATTTGGAGGCATATCTGGGGTGTATCTGCAAGTCTCCCAACTCCCCGAGCACTCTGGGATAGGTCTCCTCCTAATGATCCCTTGCATCATTTGAATCTGGAGCTTTTCTGGTAGTAGCCTGAGATCATGGCTTCAGATGACTGGGGGATTCCAAAGGGCTTGGTGCCACTGGCTCTGGTTGCAAACAATGATCTCTGTGATAGGACACTGCACCTCACTTGCTGTTGTGTGACTGGAAAACGACGCGAGTCAGCGCCAAGGTCGTGGACTCTTTTTGTGGCCTCAGGCTGACCTCTTGTTCTTAGTTGCAGACAACAGAATCCATTTGAACTAATTCAAGCAGACTGGGATTTATCAAGGGCACAGCCTGAAGAAAGACACCAGGCAGAGCTTCCAGAAGTGCCTCGCCAGTGACATTGTGAAATGGGGCCACCATGCAGGGCGCTGCCTCCGACAGAATCGTGCGGGCGCTGCCACCACTACAGTTTCCAAGAGTCATGCCACCTCTGCACATTCCGCACCAGCAACGCAATGCTCTGAGCCTTGTCATTCTTCTCCAGTCACGTCTCCTACAAGTGCTTCTGCTCAGTGGAGCCTAAACTTCGTCTCGACCCTGGCCACACGGGCGTCTAGGAAATGCAGTTCTTAGCTTTCCCGCTTCTGCGGTACGGAAGGCGCAGGCGTCACAAAGTTCCCACGTCGCTATTTGGAGGGGGGAAGTGGGTGTATAAACAGACTATTTTAATACCCGTATTTGCTCTAGACAAAAGGCAATGAACAAAGGGACCCTGGAGGTGAGGGTCAAGACGACTTCCCATAAGTGGGAGCATTTGAACTGGGTACTGAAGGCTCCGTATGAGTTTGCTGGGGAGGAACAACAGAGGAAGGAGCTCGAAAATGCAAGGCAAACGGGGAGAAAATGCTGAATTCTTGTGAACTCCGCTCCAATTCTTCTGTGACATGAAGACAAGGAGCCGACTTATTTTGTAAATAGGAGCCAGTTTGTTGTGTAAAACGCTTTAATATTTTAAAGTAGTATTTTAAAGTACCATAAAATTATTTTAAAATGAACTATTAAGTTATATTAAAATTATGTAAGAACCCATCTATAATATAATATTTTTTAAAAGTATTAACGGTGAAATTACATTTAAAAATTATTTAAAACACAAATATTTTGTTCTACTATTTAAAAATATTTTTAATTATTTAAATCCATAGTTATACTTTAAAATTAACTATTAAATTTTATTAAATTTAAAAGTAAATATTTATAAACAGTATTTTTTAAAGTAGTCAATATGCAATTAAGTTGTTTAGCACACATATGTTTTTAAAAGAAGCCAATTTAGTGGGTAAAATGACTTAGTGTTGTTGTTGTTTTTTTTTAAGATTTTATTTGTTTATTTTTAGACAGAAGGGGAGGGAAGGAGAGAGAAAAGGAGAGAAACATCAATGTGTGGTTGCCTCCCACATGGCCCCCACAGGAGACCTGGCCTGCAACCCAGGCATGTGCCCTGACTAGGAATCGAACTGGCAACCCTTTGGTTTGCAGCCCGCGCTCAATCCACTGAGCTACACCAGCCAGGGTGACTTAGTGTTTTTAAGGCAGCCCACATCTAAGTTTGCACACGTCAGTCAGCTGTGTGAGAACGTGTGCAGTAATGTCCTCTGGCACAGGGCTGCTGGCACATGGTGGAGAGGTTTCTGGGAATCACCTGAGGAATGACTTTATTTTAAATCCTTGCTCATGGATTGCAGGGGGCAGGAGCAGCCCTGGGGCGCCTCTCCCACTAATGATTCCCCAGAGCTACCTACTGCGAGGTCACTGACCACACACTTAGAGTGGCTTCCCCCTGCGGCGGCTTCGTGATTCTGTGGTGTTGGGGCTGTCGTGGGGTCCAGTCTCCCAGCTCACTCTGCCCAGCCTCTTCTGAACAACCTCCAGACGGAGGCCACGAGGAGAGGGTACGTCTGGCTTCTGCCCTGGGAGGCTCCCCCTTGGCCGAGCCCAGCAGGGAACTACTGTGTTTTATTTTCGAGGGAACCTTCCCCCTCAACTCTTCCCTGTCCCTCCACCCCCAGTCGGGTGATGTTCTTCCTTCTTGGGTGTGAGAAGGGGAGGCCTTAAAGGTCACCTCACCCAGTGGCTGTGGGAGGCCAGAGGGCCCTTCCCAGGGGACACCAGCTGTCGTTGTAGGTGAGTAGACACGAGCAGACTTGAGTCAACGTGCAGGTTCATGTTGCAGCGTTGCCACCTGCCACGTACCCGACTCTGAGCAAGTGAGTGAACTTCTGATGCTTATGATGCTCCCTTTCCTTGTAGGCCAGGTATAAAGGTCAAATGTGGATGCCTCCCTGTCGAGTGCTGGGCCCAGCACTTGGCCTGTGGTAAGGCCTTGGCAAGCACTGGTGGAAAGTGGATTTGTTATTTTGCACGAAGCTGCTGCAAGGGCCCTGAGGTGGCTCAGACGTGCCTGGAGCCCACTGGTGTTGGAAGGGGATTGGACTTCTCTGCCCTGGGATCTAGACCAAACCTGGCTGTGCCTCACGATGACAGTGGGACCAGAGTTCCAGCTGTTTAGCCTCAGTTTCCCCAGCTATCAAATGGGGAGAGAGAAGTGTCAGTTTCAGCTAGTTACAGCGTGAGCACAAGGATCAAGTGAGCTGACAGAAATGGAAATGCTGGTACAGTAGGAAGAGCCATAGGCTCAGTGATGCTCATGGCTGTCAGTGACTTTCCCAGGAGGAGGACAAGGGCAGGAGAGGGCGGGACTGGCTGAAGGTGGCAGCCTCGCCGCCTGAGCCCTGTGCTGCCTCCTGCGGTGACTGATCACAGGAAGAGCCAGAGCAAGAATGGGCACAGAGCATCCTCCTCCTTTCCTTTCCCTTCGCAACTTGGAACCAAAGCTGCTTCTGAATGTCGTGATTCCCTGAGATGGGGTCATGCTCCTATAAAGGCTTACACTCCGGGGCATGGGGGTGCTGTGAGTCATCACCCACCCAGTGATCAAGCTGGACGCCCCCAAGGTCCTGGAGCCTCCCACTAGGTCATCTGGTTGGTGGGGCTGGTTTGCTCTATTTATATGACCAGGACAGACTCCCCCCACAACAAGGGTCCCCCAAAAGTAAGGCTCCTGAAAGTCGGGCTGGCTTCTCTGCATAGTAACCCGTGTCCCTGTTGGTTCCCAGGTACTTTGAATTTTACGAGGGCCCTTTAGAATATAACTCCACGAGATGCCTGGAGCTGAGGAACGAAATCTTGGAGGTGAAGGTGCTGTCCATGTGAGTGTAGCCGGTGCATGGTGCGTGGGTGGGTGGGGCTGGGGTGCGTGGTGGGTGCATGGTGCATGGGTGGGTGGGGCAGGGCCAAGGGGCAGAGTGGGTTTTGTGCAGAAAGAAATAGGAACTGCAGTGGATCCAGACGGAGCAAGAATTAGGCCTGCTTTCCGGGGCCCTGGCATGTGGAGAGAGCCCAGGAGGGCTGCATGGGGGTGTTTGCATGTTATGAAAAAAATCCACATTTGCAAGGTCACCTCTGGTGACTTTGGCCTTTCAGTCCCCGGCTCAGTTGTTAGTCTCCGAGATTATCATCACTGGCTCCTCGTGGATAGAAATAGAAGAGGGCATGGGAGCGTCTTACCTGAAATTTAGTCCTTCCGCCTTCTTGCTATCATCTTTAAAACATTTTTATATTCATTACTTTTTTTATTGAAATGATAGAACATTCAGGAGGCACAGAAAGGTATATAGGAAAGAGCCCCCAGCCCCCAGCCCTCCTCAGAAGCAGCCCCTGCCTGTCCTTGTGCATCCTTCCAGAAAGTCTGCAAAACCAGCACCTGTGTATAGATATTTTGCACTCCTCCTTTCTTTCTAAAACATAAATGGCAAAAGAACTGTGCTCTCCCCTCACCACTCAACAATATATCACCACTGGCTGTTTCACAACCTGTGTGAGAAAAAGCGCATTCCGTGCTGAACATTGGAGCGTGCGGGTGTGTGCCTGCCCCAGCCTGCCCTCCCTCCCAGGGCTGCCGTGGATTCAGCAAGCTCATTTACAGGAATCCGTGTTGTGTTTCTTGTGACAGGATGTATATTTATTTGGAAACAGTTATATCTGGGTATGGAAGAAATGTGGTTTATTCAGAGTCAGGCAGTACTGGGTGCTCATGTGGACTCGTGGGGCCTGACGTGCTCCTGGGACCGCCGCCCACGGCCCGCAGGCAGAAACGGGTGCTCCTTCAGCCGTCTGACGTGGTTGGCAGGTAGCATGGGTCATAGCAAGAACGTAGGCCTTGGGCTGAGGCACACCTGGAATCCAAAGCCGCTGCTGGGCCTTATCAGCTCTGCATCTTTATACAAATGACTTAACTTCTCTGAGCCTTCTCTTCCCTACAAAAAATGGGGACACGCTCTCCTCACTTTTAAGGGTTGCCATGAAGGTTTAGCTGAAATAATGTATGTGAAAGTAGTAGCCCAGTGGCCCACACTCAGTAGCACACACGGTGGGTGCTCAGTAAGTGTGCGTATGCCTCTTCCCTTTCCTCTCCTCCTCTTTCTCCCCTTTCTGGAACCACCACGGGCAGCAGCAACAGCTTTCTGGGCTGTTGTTCAGATTCCGTGAGCTCAGTAGCTGCAGGAAATTTCCAAGAGAAGGCCAAGCGTCCAGCTGGGCTTAGCTGTGTTGTTTATGGTCCCCTTGCTAACCACAGGGCTGTGTGCCCTTTCTAGAGAGAAATGTGAGGCAGCTCACCCTCCTGTCAATCCCACTCAGTCCTTGGGAGCTCACGGCCCAGCAGGGGCAGTGGACATTACCAACTGATTACCTCTGGGAGACACGAGGAGAGACAGGGAACTTGACCTGGGCTGGCAGGGAGGGGTTGTCAGGCAGGGCTTGTCTGAGGAAGCGACACTCGTGCTCTGGTCTGAAGAGTGACAGGAGTTAAGTAGGCCACGAGGATTCCCGACCGAGGGAACAGCTTGTGCAAAGGCCCTGTGCCAGGAAGGAGCCCGCTGTGTCCCGGGTGCTGCAGGTCAGGGCAGCTCAAGTGCCAGCATGAGAGGAAACGGAAGCAATGCAGTTAGGGGGGCTGGCAGGCAGGAGCCTGACCCAAGGGGACAGATTTAGATTTCATCTTCATCCGAGGGCACCGGGGAGGATATTAAGCAGGTGGTAGCAGGTACAGTGTGATTGGTGTTGCATGTACCCCACCGGGAGTTGGGATTTAGTGGTGAAGGTGGGTGCCTGGACCTGTTAGGAGCCAGAACCATAAGCTCCTAAGCAGAGAGGAGCTGAATTTTGAGAGTATACCTTCTCTCCAAATTCAGAGATTGCAGGCCCTTCAGCATCGCACTGCGGAAAGCCAGAGCAACTCTCCTTGAGAGCACACCTATGAGGATTCAAAGGGTAAATCGTTAATTCTGTAAACTATAAAATACGGACAGTTTCTTCATGGTTCCTTCAAGGTCTGCACGGGCAGACCTGAGAGCCCCCGTAGACTGGGCCTCCTGTGGCGCCTCCCGTTTCCCTCCCCAAGTGTGTTTCATATGCTGGTGTTCATCCCTGTTCTGGTTTGCCAGGGCTCTGTCGCTGGGGACCGCAGGCTGGGTCGCTTAAACAACAGAATTAAGTTTCTCACGGTTCTGTGGGCCAGAAGTCTGAGATCAAGGTCAGCAGGGCCGGTGTCTTCTGCGTCTCTCTCTTTGGCTTTTAGATGGCTGCCTTCCCTCTCCGTCTTCACACAGCTGTCCTTCTGCGTGACTGTCCTGATTTCCTCTCATGAGGCCGTCAGTCACAGAGGGTGAGGGCCCACCCTGCTGATGTCATCTTAACTGCCTCTTTAAAGACTCTATCTCCAATAGAGTCACGTTCTGAGATGTTGGGGGTTGCAGCTTCAACATAGGAATTTTAGGGGAGACACCACTCAGTTCAAATAGCCCCCATCACACCTTCCATTTAGGAGCCAAGTTAGAAATTCCCGTGGCCTGTTGTTTTCAGCCTGGACTCTGCGGGGTATGACGAGGAGCCTGGTATTGCCCGGTGGGCTGGCTGTGCCAGTGCTGCATCTCGTCATGGCTCATGTTTGTGGCACCGTATCCTCTGCGTGTTTGGCTCCAGTTCTCATCTCTGCCTTTGGGACACCTGCCCTGGTCCCTGAACTGAGCAGCCACCCCCGCTGGTGCCCTCCGGGCCTCAAACCACCCTGTCTCTCAATGGCAGTTGCTCTCTCTGTGGTCCCCGGCCCCTG